>JAOBRD020522784.1:0-16943 GCA_027575215.2 Hydrozoanthus sils | reverse complement strand
GACCTTGCCCCCCCCCCCTCGTCTTCCCCCCAACATTCTGCTATGGCCAAGATGACCAGATCAAGTTGACCAAAATTCAAGTGTTATTGTAATGGTTAAAGCTCTTGTCTCAATAGTCATGATGTCTAATTCATCATTGTAATTATCTCCTCATGATATCAATTTCTTTAGGGACAAGAGGAACTGTAGTTTGAAAAGAGCAGAGGAGTTTCTCATGTCGAGATACTTTCTCTAAATAGGTGCATTGATTTATTTGTAGAGAGTAATATTATAGTATGTAAAAGGTAGTATTTATTCTTTTTTTATGATTGTAAGTAACTTGTTAATTTAGTTTAGCCTACTACAAGAATTTTAAATAACTGATTAATATATATAAGCCACGCAGAATCAGTGGCTCAATTATAGAAATACTAAAAGTCGTCAACTTCCTAGCACATTGCCATAAAAAAGGGGAAAATCGTTACAAGACAACTTACTACCAGCTTTCACATGATCTTAGGGATATATAATTAATGCATTCTGTTTTTCCCATTTATTTGCTATAATCCAGACTAACAAATTATGTTCTTAGAAGTGCATGTATGTAAGTTTATCTTGAAATAAATGATTAATTGTAATCCAGTAGAATTTGTACCTCTTTCTCTCAACAAATATCAAAAGTACAACATCACCTGGTCCTAACCCATTTATTTGTTAGGGCTTACCTAGTAGCTTCTCTAAGTTCAGATGAACTAACTTATATTCTGTAACTCACATGTAAGGAACAAGTCAAAAAATTGTTGTTGTTACATAGAAACTTCCTTGCAGCACAGCTTGACATTTTCTTTCTTGAAACATTAGGATTTTGTATTTTATGCCCCACGTCTGAGGATTAACAAACGTGTGCTGGCACTGTGTATGGGAAATCATGAGTTGTACATGCGAAGAAGAAAGCCAGACACAATCGAAGTACAGCAAATGAAGGCTCAGGCACGAGAAGAAAAGAATGCCAAAAAACAAGAAAGAGCAAGAATGGAGCAGAAGGACAAAGAGTTGGAAATCAAAAAGTAAGTTATTGAAGATATTAACCTTGCAATGCCTGAGTGGTCATATTTTTGCTTTTAACCAGATGTGGTGTAGGGGTCATGTTGTCCTTGAACCAAAGAATTTTGATGATCTCATTAGTTTAGGTCACCAACATGAACACTTTGTTTCTAGGGAATGCTTGAATAGCAAGTTAGAATAAAGCATGATGAATTTTTGTAAATTCTTTCAGTTATCTACCTTAATTTTCATGAACTGGGAAAATTGGGGTTTAGCTCTCAAGTCTCCCACTAGATACAAGTAGGGGGATAGTTAACAATTTGTGGAGGCCTGATTTTCTTCAGTATTGGCATTTCTTAATGGACAAGTTTTATGATTATTTTGGGCCATGGCACTTGTTAAAATGTTATTTCTTTAAATTTAGGAAACAAATTGAAGAGGCTGAGAGAAAAATGAAGGAGTTGAAGGACCAGTTCGAACAAGCCCAAAAAGGTATAACAATGACAGAAACTTTTTTTCTTCCTTAAGGTTTAATTTTGCTTCTAATTAATGTTTTTCCATAATAAAGCTAAGAACGGCCAGTCTAAATCTAGCAACAGCACATTTGTGTTGTCACATGGGAAAACGTACACTAATGCCTACCTGTTATAACAGTTAAAAGCGATTTCATCCATTTACCATCCGCTTAAACACTTTTATAATCTGTTAAGTTTGTTTGAAAAAACGTTAATAATTGTTTACTTGAAGCTGTTTTAACAGCTTGAGCTACCCATTAATTTTCTCTCACGATCCGATTTAACAGCTTGGCACTATCCATTTTTTCCCCTTGAACTGGAAGACAAAACAGGTCTAAGAATGCATACTGTCCATACTGATCAAGTTTAGTTTGTGAGCTTTGTGAAACAACCGAATTGCTATTTAACAACTTTCTGCAAATCCTGAACTGACACAAACCCTCTGCGCTTTTTATAACAAATTTAAAAATGAAACAAAGATAACTTGGGAAAATATATTTGGACTTTGAGTAAATTCAAAATATAATTAAATTTCAAAATGTCAAGAAGGTCAAACGCTCGCAAACAAAAACTTGGTTGCAAACAAATTGTGAAGACAGCACTGATTCTCAAAGCAAAATTGGCTCAAGCTCGTTATGAAAGCTATATTGACTCATTGATTCTCTTTTTTAAGTTTCTTACCTAAAAGTCATTCAAACCACAACAAATGATAAGATGTCGTACAAGAACGTGCTCTGAAACTTACAACATTTTACAGGACCTCAGCAGTTGTTCCACTTGAGTAGCTGTGGAAGAGACTGAGAGTATGTGTCGTGTCAAAAGGGCACCAAGTGCTGTTTACATCGCTTTAAAATCTGAGAAAGTTAAAGGAATCGATATACTATCAAAATAAATGTTGAAAATTTCATTCATTTGAAGTTTGTAAAAATAATTTGTTATCAGTTGAAGTCGACAAGTATGCACCCACTGTGAGAAATCATCGTCTTGTTCATGAAGTTTCTGATAAAATATTTAATTCAACCAACCGACCCTAACAAAACTTCTTTGATTGTATTTTTCATTGATATCATTATAAAACTTTACTCTTTAGATAGAATGATTTATTTCTAGTGAAGTCCGAAGACTGATGTTTAATGAAAACAACCGAAGGATGTTTGCTTGCAAAGAATTTTTTTTTTCTATTTCAGCAACATATACAGTTTTAAATTAAGTAACTGAACTCAATCCATTTGCTTGTTTTCGCCACAGAAACTTCGATGACAGTAATTTCTTTTAAAAAACAGAATCTATGACTTGAGTAATAAGTAGGATCCCCCGCACCAAAATACTACAGCATGATACTGGCTGTATCCATTAAATTATTTTGCCAACACCATGGCTGTATCCATCAAAACATTTTGCCAAGCCATTAAAACGCTTTGGCTGATCTGTTAAAATTATTTTTCCAGCCATTAAAACGCTTTGGCAAAGCCATTAGAAATTTTTTGTAACTGTTTAAACACTTTTGAAATCCATTTTCACCCATTGGTCAGCCGTTATTTTATCTTTTTTAACAGATAGGTGTTAGTGTATGTTTTCCCATGTGATGCCACATTTGTTTTTGTCAATACAAGGGTAGCGGTTGCTCAAATTTTAAACTTTACTTGGATATAAAAATAAAGATTGCAATGGTGTTTGAGCAAACCAGTTGTGAGGACTATGTTTCTTTTTTCAGAAAAATAATGCTAAGAATAAAAATATTCTTTATGCTTTTTTATTTATTTAAGTGAAAATCCCTTAAATTGTAATTGTTAGTTGTATTATTATCAAAAACAAAGTTTGTTTAAAATATCTAGATATGTTTTTAAATCCTACCTTTTTTATGTTGCCTAAAGAGAAGGAGGAGCAAGAGCAGAAACGAAGAGAAGCTGAAGAGGAGAAGAAAAAAGCAGAGGAGGAGAGACTGCGTGTTGAAGAGGAGAAAAAACGAACTGAAATGGAAGTGCAGGCAAAACAAGAGGAGCTTGCCCGTCTAGCAGAAGTGGCTGAGAAAGAGAAACAAGATAATGAACAATTGGTAAGTTTTTCTTTCTCAAGTGCTTTTATTTCTCACACTTTCCATTTCCAGTTTTCTGAAATTATTGAGTTTTGTAAACTTGGTTGGCTGAATTTTGATTGGAAAACTTGACCCTTTAAACCCCAAACACTGGTAAATTCCCTATACTGTGTTCCAGGTTTCCTTTTAAGTATTCTAGGGAAATCTTTTTTTTTCCATTTTCACCAAAAAGTTAACCCTTTCGCCACCATAGGCCGCTTTTGCGGCTTGAAATGTACAGTGCCCAGAACCCCACAGGCCGCTAAAGCGGCTGAGAGGATCAGATGTAAACAAACACTTCAAACTGAGGCTTTTAGCTATAGGGGGATCTTGGTATTGAGCAATTGGCTTGGGGGCAATTCAAACAATATTTTCCAAAGGAAAAATAGTGGATGTTTCATACAAATTTTTTTCGTGATTTTCAGAGAAAAAGACTGATGTCATGCGAGTGTTAACTGCACAACTGCATGGGTATTATTTACCATTTTTACATTCAACCGAATTGTATTTAAACAGTTAACTTGAAATTTTTTTTATCAAGAAAGCTAAGAACAATGTTTACCAAAGCGAATTGAACTACATCTGACTTAAAGTGGAATTTAAAAGAAGGATTGTAATGCGAGAATACACCTTTGCTTGCTGACACAAGGTGAAAACATAATTTTTACACAGTTATCTGGAAAAAATTTTTGAATGCTTGTTGTTTTAATTTGCCAGTAAGCAACTTGGTATTTGAATGGAATTGTTGTATAGTATGTATAAGTTCGTGACAAAATTAAAAAATTTATGTTTTTGTTAATAATCTTGGATTTGCTAACCAGTTGGTTGTTTTTGAGAATGAAATGTCGAAGTGCTACAAGCGAACCTGTGGTTGATTTGACCGCGTGGCAGTGCTCGGGTCAATCACTGTCACTGTACATATTCAATCATTTTGTTATTTTATCTTGTTCGAATAAACTGTTTTCATGAAGCCACCACAAAATACAAATTATAATTAATTTAGTTAACCATATTTGTTTTACAGTGTGGTTTTATGCTGTCAGATCTCTTGTTTACAAGTTTAAAAGTGAATCTAATTTTGAAAGTATAAACTTAGCAGTTGAGATCTCGCACACTTTTTGTCAATGTTTTCTCATTTTCTTTCTTGTTTACGACTATGTAAAAAGTGTGTGGCTTATTTTCTAATAATGTTTCAATTGTTGATAGTGGTAGCAAGTTTTAATGAGTGAGATTAGTTTTAGAATGAAATGTGACAACGAAGAATTGCTAGAAAGCCTCAACTTGACAGCGACAGTATTTTGAAATTGATTCCTCGAAAACAACATCAACTTGAGCCGACAAGAATTTGCCACGAATTTTATAACAGTCATGTTTAATTTAGAAACTGAGACGACTTGCAACCTCACTGAGAGTAGAAAAACCTTAAATTTTTTAAGGCTTTCTTTACCAACGACCTGTTAGTAAAAATTGTAAATTTTGCGAACAAAAATGCGGGGGGTCAATAAGGTGCACATGTGACTGTCAGCAAGCTCCAAACTTACAAAATATTTCTTGTTGTTTTCATTTATTACTACAAATCCAATAGCGGTTGTGCAGAGAGACAAAAGGATCTTTTAACATTGTTGTAGAGACAAGTTTATTCTCGTGTCTTGACAGTAAAATCTCTTCCAAAGTCGACCTAAAAACCTGAAGTAGTGAAGAGCATAACCGCACACAATGTTTTGTTTACTTTTGGTGAGCATATAAATCAACAGACCAAAATGCACCACTTTTACCATTTTCTTCAAAATTTTCACAAATTTGGATGCCTGTTTTTACAAAATGGATTATGGTTGATACACTTGTCTGATTGCTTTTTTTTAAAGAAACCTAATATGTATAAGTTTTCTTTCAATTCTAAAACAGAAAAGTGATTTTGTAAAAACAGTGAAAACGTACATGTCGAGTGTTGTTGTTGAAATGTCAAAGTGTCAACCTTTTCAAAACCCTTGAATATTCACCAAACAGCTTAGAAACTTTTGTTTTTCGAAAGAAAATTAACTGATCTTTAAAGTGAAAACAACTTGCTCATAGTGAAAATGTATCTTTCGCTTTTTATTTTACATCTGAAGTGAATGCACTCACTTTGGAAACAACATCTGAAAATGAGCAGGGTTAAGGGCACTGGTGCAAGTAAAATGCCCAGTGGTGAAAGGGTTAAATTATTTGTAAAGTTCCTTAATTCTCAATAGCAAACAGTATCACAAACTAAGTGATGGGAGGGAATAGTTGAAAGTTATGTAAACTGGTTGGGACTGAAAAGAGATTGATAAAATAAGCTCCATTATATTTTATGAAAACTGATAACTTACTCTTTTCTCAGCTAACTTTTAAAAGCATTTTCTGAGTTTCCTTATTTTTATGTATATACTGTCAACTATGATTAAACTGTAGCTAAAAAAACTTGGAGTGAGAGGTAGGTTGGTGTAAAGTGTTGGTAACTGAAATGTTGCAGATGTACAACACAAAATCTTAGTGTAAATCCCTGCATCTAAGCCAACTTCTCATTAAAGCTGGTGAAAATGCTACTTTTTTTATACTTTTGTCTAAACCAACTTACATGTTTGCTAAGTGGTTTAATTTTGTAGGAAATGTGTTGTTGGTTGAGGCGATATTCAAACGGATGATAAACAAAACTTGTAACATTTGTTTTGTGATTTAAGAGCTTCTGCTGGATAAGTCTTTTTTTGTCAGTTTTGGATGTTATTACCATCAATATGGATGAGCAACCTTAGATCACTTTATTCAGTAACCTTTGCTACGATAGCGTAGGGATCACACATTGAAAAGATCTCTGCCTCCCAATCCTGAGGTCCCCGATTGTATCCCTAGCCTGGTCAAGGCTGTTAAATATTTGGGTGACTTTTCTTTCCCAGCATATATGCTTCTGGTCCACTGGGGGTAAACTTATCATTGTAAAGCCCCTTTGAACATCTCTATATGAAAAAGGCACTATATAAATGCATTGCTTTACCTTTTTACATGCTTTTTCTTTTTCAATTTGTCACTTGTGAATTAAGCAGGTGTTTCAAAAACTTGCCAAGGAGAAACTAGGTACTTGGTGTATGGAATATATTTAGGGACTCAGATGCTTATATAAAAGTGCCCAGGAGGTGGTCAATGCAAAGAATCTGTTCTCTTGATAGTTTCTGGAGTTTTTTTTTTTTTTCTGTTAAAGCTGAATCTACAGTAAGTTGCAATGAAAGATCATTTTTTTTAAGGTAGCATTTTAGATCATTGGCCCTTAATTAACCCTATGAATAAAAAAAATTTCCAGTCCTGCTGCTGCTGTTATAATCTACATTTTAACTATTAACTGGTAATAATTGCTGTAAATCCTAATAAACTAACTATATTTTGGTTGTAAACCCTAGAATGCATAAAGAAGAAAAAGGTACACAAAGGCATGAGGGGGGGGGGGGTCAATTGGCAGCCATCAGCCCAAATTTCCTAATTTAACAATTAAAAATAAAGTTGCAAATATGAATTTTCAAAGAACAGAGAAGAACTAGTTAAGTTCCAATCATTTTTCAGGAAGAGCACCAATTTTAAAAGAAAATGACTAGTTTTGTGGTTTCTGTGATGATGTCATCAACTATGATGATTGGAAAACTTGACCCTTTAAACCTAAACTATCATCAACTATGACATCATCAACAAAGGCTCAAAAGATGTGTTATTAATCAAAGAACTGATGTGTGGAAGCTTATGGCAATTGGAAAAATAGTATGTTCTTTATCCTCACAAAACCGAGGGGGGAAGCTCAAAGTGACCCCCTCCCCCTCCCATGTCTTCTAGCTATAGGGCTAATGTGCTGGTAAATGTAACTTAATGCTGTACATGTTTGAATGTCATTTACTAGACACTGGTGATCAATCCTGTTTGAAAAATAAAATCTCTGGCAAAAAAAAACAACTAATAATTATGTACTGTAAAATGTAGCAGTTACTGATACAAGAAAATTTCTCTGCCACTGCTTGTTTAAGTAATGCAGTGCTTTTCATTGTGTGGTGAACAATCAATTATATTAATTAATAATCCAAGGAATCATTTACTTTCTCACAAAAAATTTCTTTTTTAAGAATAATTAAGCATATATCACTATTTGATACTTTGCTCTTCAGATTTTGATAAGTTGCACATCCAAACAAGGCCCAGAAAGCTTGTGTATACCAAGCAGTGATAAATTTTGCTCTTTGTAAAGCGTTTGAAAACAAGTCTAGATAGATTAATTCAAAGACAAGATTTAGTGTAGTAGCTATGATTGATATTTAGTTTTGTCTGGCTAGGAAAATGTTTGTAGCAAGAGATTTATGCAACTCATCGATGAATGAATAACTAGAATATTTTTTTTTAAAAACCTGACCAAATGGCTTGTTGACAAACTGATCAACATGAAATATTATTTTGATTGGAACCAATCTGATTTTAGTTTGTCAAAACTTCTTACTGTTTTGTACCCTAGGAAATTTCAATTGGTGTTTTATAAAAACAACTCATTCAGAACATAAAATTATAGCAATTATCTTCAGAAGAACTATTTTTCATCTGGCTTTTAATTCTATAATTCACTCATTTTATTTAATATCATACTACATCCTTTCATTTAGAGCAATTGCCATTTCTTATCAATTGGTCGTTTTGAAAGGATCACCAGTGAGTAAATGGACATTGACACTAACAGTTGATATTAATTGACTAACACATTAATAATGTAATTATTTAACTTTTCCATTAAATTAACAGATTCAATTGTTTAATGATTATAATAACCCCAATTAAATGGTTACTGTAATTTACATTAACCACTTCTAGCTAAGAGTTAATTTCTAAAGAAAAATGTGCTGAGAACCTGGCGAATTTGTCCCTTTTAGGAATTTTTTTTTTATGCTTTTAGTGTAAAACTTTGGAAATATGCTTCACTTTGACGCTGCCTTTAATTTGTTTTAAGTTTTTACAAGTATTTGTCGAGAGCAATGTGTTGGAAGAAAGTTTTTTTCCATTGGTTGGGTACAATGTTGCATTTGGTCATTTTTTTAGGAGTAGGACAAGTCCAAAGGAAATCTGCAGTAGTCATAACTGTTGTTAATATCCCTTTTGTCTCCGATCAAGATATATGCATTAAATTCTCATACTAAGGTTTAGTTTTAGTGTTTTGTTTATAAAATTTTTGAATCAAGGAGTCACAAGAGAACATGCAATAGGGCTAGAGATCCTCGTCAAGGCCTGCCTTTGGGGACCTACAGTTTATCATCTTATCTAATTTTTCGCAGATGATAAGGCAGCACTTTCTCCTCCTCAGTTATTTAAGACCGAGTGAAGGTCTGGCACTGGAAATTGAACCAGGGCCTCTTGCACGACAGACTGGCATCTTACAAATTGGGCTAACCAGTGGTAGTTGAAGGTTTACAGTGGCGGATCCTGGGAGGGAGGGGGGGGATTTGTGCCCCCCACCCCATCCCTTTGGGATTTTTTTGTAAAAGTAATGTACCATAAAATTATTACCTTTTCTTTTTTAAGGCCATTTAAAATTTCATATATATATATACATACCTGTGCCACCCTCCCATTTTGGAAGTCCTGGATCTGCCACTGGTTCAAAAATTTATCTTCTTCTTCCAAGTGCTAGCTGGCAGTGAAAGAAAAAAAAACAATTGAGTTTGAAAGAGTTGTTCCCCAAAGACAAAAACTTTTAAGTCCCCAACCTGCACCCCTCTGATTACAAAACTTGCAAAATTTTGTTTTTTGGATATTTTTTTTTTACTTTACAAATTGTGAATTCAGTTGCAACTTTCAAATATTTTAACTTGTGCAACAAAAATTAAAAAGTTACAGTAACAACTTTTCCAAGTTTTCAGACATTTTTTAGAGACTAGATTGTTTGAAAATCTGCCCTTCAAGATGATCAAAACAATGTGTGTTGCTTATCAAGATTTGTGATATTTATTCAAAAGTTAGTAATTGTTAGTTTACAAGAAATTCAGTTTTGGCAGTATAAGATCAGGGTCAAAATTGTGGAAAAGATGAATATGGATCCAAGCTTGAAATTTAGGGAGAATGTTTTAGGCTGAAAGGGTTTCACCTGGTGACTTGTTGGCAGAATTCTGTTAAGATGGAGCAAGTACTGCAATCTTTGTGTATCTGAGAGTTTGCTAGTTGGCTTGTAGTAAGTCTTGGCCGTGTTTGTTGAGGGAAAAAAGAGGTTGCTGCTGTTTTCGATAGAACTATTAAGGAGATAAAATAAAAGTTTTGTTCAGACAGGTTCATTTTTGCTCGTTAAGACCGGTTCAGTTTTGCTTGTTCAGACCGGTTCAGTTTTGCTTGTTTGGACTACTTCAGTTTGTCATTCTGTTAAAAAGATAATGAAGGAGAAATGAAGAACGACATTTTGTTGACAAGTAAATGCTAGATACTCCTTCGACATTTGGAGTTTACAGTGAAACCACAACCTTTATGACTGTCCGTGGACTGTGGCAAAACAATCATAGGTGCATGTATTGCATGTCATCAGTTTGCAAGATTGGACCATTGGTTTCCTAGTGTTTTTGATCCAACCAGGTTTGATATTTTTCATTTGTAATTTGCACTCGGGCACCTTACTCAAGACAGCAGGAAAACCACCTTGTTTTATTTGAACATGCAGATATAAGCAACTGAGAAACAGGGCTTTGTTATCAACACTTTGCACCAACACTTTCTTAGTTACTGAAAGTATTGTATACTCTTATTGGAGGGGAGGGGTTGGGGCAGCAACACTGCCTTAACCACTTAAGCCCAGGTACAGTTAATGTCTGAAGGGTTACAATTATTTAGAACAACCAACAAGACAAACACAACCCCCAAAATGACTTTATAAAGTCAAAAACATGTTATTTTTAGGCACAAAACCTAAAATGTTTAAGCCTAAATTTTGTTTTTAGTTCAATATTTTTTGCATGACTGAGTAACAATTTATTCCTTGAAGAAATAGTTTGAGTCCAGATTATACTGGCTTGTAACATTTACTGGAGGAGCCAAGTATAGCTTGGAAAAAACACAGGGTTTTTTGCCTTAAGGTAAAGGTGCTCTATATTCTCTCTAATGGTCTTGAGAAAATGAAGTTGTTTAATTTTGAGTTAAATGGCCCTTCTTGGGGAACAAATAGACTAATTTTAGTAGTTCCTCTCTTGTTCTTACATTTGAATGTATTTTGTTTAGGTAAAGCAACAAGAGGAAGTTAAAAAACAGCTTGAACAGCTAAACTTTGAAGCTGAAGAGCACAAGAGAAGGGTAACTTGAACGTTTATTTTTTGTTGTTTTCACTACTTTTATGATTACCACCACCATCATTTCCAAAGCATAAATTAAAGTGAAATACATAGATGACCAGAATTTCTGGTTAATCAAGAGAAGGCATTTATTTTTTTTTCGTACCACCATGCTAGATAGCTGTGGTAAATTAGCACTTGTAACTTTTAGACGTGTTTACTAAGAAAATTTGAAGTCTAGTAATCTTTTGTAGAATTATAACTTTTGAAAAAATAGCTTTTGTTGGTAATTAGATTGACTTGTTTGTTTATGCAGGCATTAAAGGTTGGTAACATTTGTATTAAGATGATCATAAGATGTGCATTTTTAGAACTTAATTGCTTTTACATTTTTTAACTACAATGAATATTATATGTTACTATAAATTAAGCAAAAGCTGAATATTAGGTCAGGGGCCATAATAGTTATTGTGGCTTGGCTCCTTAATGGCAAGCAGTGCATTAGTTTAAGTTAAATATGAAAACTGTGATGATGTTGTTAATTTCATGCTGTGTTTGGTAATAATTTTTGGTTGAATTATTTCTTTGGAGCAGTTTTTTTTTCACTTATGTTTTCATTTGGTCTTGTCGTTTTGTGTTTCTGGTTTTGGTGAGAGAAAAATTCATTGACATCCCATATCCTTAATGCTTAAGAATTTTTACAAAAAGCTTTACATCTTAAGCTGGAGATAGACTAGGCGATTTTATATGCAGATCGCAACAAATTTGATTGCCTGCAAACAGTGGCATATTTAATCGCTCGAATCTGACATGCTAGATATGGACAATTTTATACGCCAGTCACTATGAGTAGTGAAATTTGTTATCACAGTAGATGACACACTAAGCGTATTTCACCAATAGAGTGATCAGCATATGAAATCACCTTGTGTGTCCCTGGCTATTAGTTGCTGCCTTGACAGGGAACTAGCTGGCAGTGCTTCTGTAGATGTACTCAGCTTTTGGGTTTTTTTTTTTTTACAAATATTTCATTTTAGCTACTTAAAGTGTAAATGAAATGAAAAATTGTTACCTCGGTTAGCAGGTCTTGGTTAATGAATCATAGCGGTTAAAAATTGTTTTTGTTAAAACCTTAAATAATTCTGATCTTGGGCTTGTATATTGTTCGGTTTCTGATATGTGCCAGTTGAGCTTCTTTCAGTGTCTGTATTGTACCTTGCTATTCTATTGCGCACTATACTTGCGATAAACTTCCAATTTATTATTCCTCTATTTTAACCCTTATCCTGCCAAGTTTTTAAAATTCAAATTGATAAAATCTTGACAAAATTGCAAACTTCAGAATTGTTAAAGCAATGGACATTTTAGAATCTTTTTGTAAGAACAAAGAAAATGAATGGTCACTTTGTAGGTTTTCAAGCATTGGTTTTAAAGTTAGAACATTTTTTATTTTTTGTTGAAACCAGTTTTAGCAGGATAAGGGTTGATATTACTTGATGTTGATTTTCTGTGACTCGCAGTCCTTCACAATTCAAAACAATATTAGCAGCAAACAAAGATTATGAGTTTTGTGTCAATTACTGCACGCGTTGTGAATGGTTGTTTGTAAGGATTATGGGGTTTGAAAGTACCCCATGTTGTGACTGCAAAGGCTTTCAGTTTACGTATTTTTGTTAACCAGAGTGACATCTAAATATTCTGGAAGGCTATTAAAGCGACTTGTGGCAGCTTAATCAAAACAGATAACTTCTGGCATTTCTGTGGAAGCTCCTCTCGTGTAGCCTATATAAATGGCTGATATAAAAACCGAGTCCATCTGCATTGGTGCACTTTACAAATTTCTTTCTGTTTTCCAATTGTGCAACAATTATCATTCTAACCCCTCCTTTTGCAGGTGATTTTACTTGTTGCATGTTAACTGTTGTGTCAACAACATGTGTGTAAACCTCCAGACAAATAGAGTGATAGATATACTCACCAAAAAACTCTAGCCTTTCAACTGGCTCCTTTTGTTGCTTTTTAAAGATTTCGTCCTCACTTAGAGAAGCCTGGTAGTCCCTCTGTTTTGACATCTTGACTGTTATTTTTAAGCAAATTAATCCTTTCCTATGCATGGTTTCATTGTTGGCATTGTCTATTTCACACTACTGTGCCTGCCTTGTTCTGTCAGTATGATGAGATGCAGCATAGAGTTGCACACACTAAAGCGAAGCTGGCACAGATTGATAAACTCTACAGCAGTGTTAAGAAAGCAAAGGTACACAATTCTTTTATTTTCTTCCTTGGTCTCAAATTCGGAGCATACAGGGGTTTCAAAACATAATTCTGCACTAGCATGAGCCTCGTGGAAACTTTGTAGGGGCTTTTTTTCCTCTGACAGTACAAGTCAAAAAATGAAAAAAAGACAATTTACAAGTTCAATGGTGAATTTCTGCATTCCCTCATTGTGTTGATCTGTTTGTTACTCCTGACTATTTTTCCAACTTCTACTTCTGGTCTTTTGAAACCCCTGAATTTGTTTGTAGAGAGGTAAATGCTGGCTGATAGTTGAGGCAGCCATTGGCAATGCCTTTTCCTGGCACATCTTTTTTTTTTCATCTTTGTATAAAAATTGCAGCTGAAGTAGCAGATCATTTAATGGCCTTTTGTGGTTGCAACTCGGCCAATTCCTTTTGTCATTTCTTTTTTTTGTCACATTTTGCCCCTTTGAATGCAATGCAAGCTTCACTTTAAACATCATCTCAAATTTATGCTATTCAGTTACAAGTTCTGCATCATCTGGCTTTTACTACATTTCAAGGACTCTGCTGCATGTGTATTAACTAAACTATCCATAGCATCAGCACTGGTGGCTCCTGATACTACAACTGGAGTGCAAATCACAAAGCAAACATGTATTGCCTGTTTTCACCTGACATCATAGCAGCTATGTTGGTGTCCTTGAACAAAAGATTTTTAATTTTTTTTTTTTGTTTGGGACACTAACATAGCTGCTTCGGCTCTTGTCTTTTGCATCTTGAGGGAGCGGTGAAAAACAAGAATATGTATTTAGTACTTTTTAGTCTTTCTTCCCACACTTTTTCTTTTGGAGACGTTTGTTTGGTTATATCCTTCTGTTGATATCGAGAGATAGCCCTCTATTTTAACAAGGCATCTTGAAGATGAAGGTGGCTGATACTGAAGAATATCACCAGGATGCTGGTTAGTATATTATTGCCAGTGGCTTGCCTCTCTTTGTGTTCTTTTTCTTGTGTCATGACATGATCATTACCTTGGTCTTGATGCCTCTGACTTTGAATTCATTGGTTCTTGCATTTTCTGTTGGAAAATTCGAAGATTAATCCTTTCTCTGCTAAAGCTTTACAGTTCATTAAACTTCTCAGCTTAAGAATAGTTGCTGTTGGTTTTCAACATTTGTGTTAAAACTTAAAATACTTTTCTTTGTTAGTGTGAAACTGCTCATTGTAAGTAATAGTAGTCCCTTGACATATTTAAAAGTTTTTTCACGAAATTGATTGGGGGGTGGGGGTGGGGGTGGCATTGGCTGTAACCAGTGTAGAAGGCCAGCCAGTATTAAATTATTGATTAAATTATTCTTCTATGAAAACGGTGGATGCCCCATCCCCTCATCACCATTATCAGTTTCATTCTGACAGGCCTGAATACAGTTATTTGAAGTCATTTGTAGCTTTACTCGTTAGTTAGTCAATTAGTAGCAGCTTCATATTCAAGTATCATATGCTCTTTTACTTAGGAAGAAGAAGCGAATCAGGCAGTTGAGATAAAAGCTCAACAGATTGTAGAACTGGAGAGACTACATGCAGAGGAGATTGAGCGACGGCGCATTGAGGAGGAGGAGCATGCAAAACTTGCCGTAAAGGAAAGTGAACTTGAGGAGCAAGAATTAATTGTGGTTGAGGGCTTATCACAGAGGGAGTTAGAGCGCACAACTGCTATAGATCAAGATGAGATAAAGAAAATGAAGATGAAAGTAAGTTTTGTACTTGGTTTTGGTTCTGGTTTTATAACATTCTAACTCAAGGAGTCATGGGTGAACAGGCAATAGGACTTGAGGTCCCCTGCAAGGCCTGCCGCCCGGGACCTACAGTTTAACATCCTTATTGGAGAAGACCTGAAGGTCTAACCATTTGCAAATGTTAGAGCAAAGGCAGCGCCTCCTCAGTTGTTTTAAGACCCTGAGTAAAGGTCTGGCACTGGGAATCGAACCCGGGCCTCTCACATGACAGAATGGCACCTTACCAACTGGGCTAACCATGCAGCGATACTTGATTTTGTCATCAAGATTGTAGAAGAACAGGGAGTGGAGAGGGGATTGTTGTTTGGATCCTGTTTTTCTGTAAGAATTAAGCCGTGGCTACACGGTGCAGCATTGCATGCAACGTTGTGCACAGCTGAAACCCTTCATATAGCCACATGGTGAAATCGTTGTATGCAATGTTGCAGGATTAGGATCGGTTTCTACTTCAGGCAACGTTACGTGCAACAATTTTGAAGGTGGCTACACAGTGCAACTCTCCCATTTCGTGCAACGTTGCATGCAATGTTGCACCGTGTAGCCATGGCTTCAGGTTAAGTGTAGCATGTGACAACAGTTAAAATCCATGCCATTAGGCCGTCTATTTTTTTCAGGTTTTCCAACCAAGACATTGTTTAAACCTTGTCCTAGTTGCATTGGTAGATTCTCCCAATAGAGTGGTTAACCCCTGAACAGTCCCAGTTGCATTGGTAAAAATTACCGTACAAGTGTGGAAGAATTTTTGTTTCATCTCATTAGCTCACGTTTTTTGATCAATTCGTAATTTCTTGTTGGAAATTATCATTATGTAAGGAGAAACTAAACATTGATGACTGAGACTAAAAGATTTGATCGGATTTTTTTCTCAGTTCCTTTTGTAACTTAAAGCCTGATCCTATGTACAATTTACAATTAAACTACTTATCATCCTTTTCTGTTTTGAAATATTTCCAGTCAGTTGATTGTTTTGCAACAGCATATAAAATTGCTGGTGTCGTGGTAAAATTTCCGAGTTTCCTTTTCCCATTTCTTCTTTTAAAAGTATTAATATAATTATTTTGAGATTTTTCAATTTTTCAAGGTCACCCTAAGGATTAGCTGCATACAAGTCTAATATTCATGTTAAGGAATAGAAGCAAAAACCAGGAAGGGCTGTGGACAGCTTTTTTTTTTTGGGGGGGGGGGTAGTCTCGTGGTGCAAGCTTGAAAAAGAAATTCAAAATATCAAAACTTGATAGGTTATTTTGTTCTTTATATAATTTAATCATTAATCATCTTCCCTCTTAAGATTCCCCAGTGAGTTTGTAAATTCTTATAACTCAAGTCTTTGTTGTTAAATCCCTACACCAGAGCTGACTTTTCACGTGAGTTCCATGAGTATTTATATCTTGTTTAAAACTTATACGTACTTAGTCTGATGGGTCATGATGATTTTTCTTCAGGAATTATCAGATGACTTGCTGAGAACACGTGATGAAGGGAAGAACGTCAAAGAAGATACTTTACATATGCAAAATGCAAAAGAGGGACGTGACAAATACAAGACTCTAAAGCAAATCCGCCAGGGGAACACTCGACAACGAATTGATGAGTTTGAAGCTATGTAAACTGTTCAGAGGTCATGCTGTGAAATCAAGGTAAAACAGTTGTGTTTTGATCGATGATAGATTGGTTATGAAACCAATGTTGTATGTCTTTGTTCAAATTTTCCTTTGTAGTGTGTGGTCTTGACACTGCACAGGTACTGTCACAAAGTCCAAATCAATAAGCAAGACATTCTCACTAACACCTAAAACGAAGAACATGCAGGGCAATTTTGTTTTAAGTTAGATTTAATAAGAGCTGTTAACTTAAATTTCACGTAACTTTTCTGATGTTCGTCATGCTAATCAAAGAAGATTAATGAAATTGTCTTGTGACTATCTATCACTGTACCAAATTAAGTTTATATTCAGGTTCGGATTAGGGTTCCACCCGCCCCCACCCCCTCCCCCCTCCCCCCTCTCTTC
>JAOBRD020522677.1:0-16943 GCA_027575215.2 Hydrozoanthus sils | reverse complement strand
AGAACATTTTTTTTTTAAAATGTAGTTGTTGATGATTATCTTTCAGAAAATCAACAATCAATCAAAGTACATACATTGATATAAAAGGAAGAAGAAGTAAATAGGATTAAATGATAAAATCCATACAAAGCAAAATATTTGGCGGAGCTATTTTACCATTCGATATTAACAATTCTATTATTCCTTTTCTCTAGTTTGAGACTGAGAGTAAACGTAAACGTTTAAAAAGTACTTTACCGATCAACCAAAATGAATTATTTCTAGGGTTAAAAGTCATTGCAACAGTTTAGCAAAAATATGGCGCTCTTAAAAGTAATGATTAAAATTGCCTAAAATGAATCGTGTGGTTTACAAATTCGAGAAACAAAAACGAGAAAAAAGTAGAAATAGTTTACTAGGACCTTAGATTTTTTAACTTTTAACTTTTACTAAGGTGACATTGATTGATACAGGCAAAGGAAATCGAAAATATTAACAATAAAAGAAACGTTATTGGTGAATTATAGTTCGTAGTAAAACAGAATCATATTAGTTTAAGTTTTTGGGTTTTAGTAAGAAAGTATTTTATTTCCTTATAGAAAACTAAATTATAATGGAACTTTTAAGTGTAAATGGAGTTCTTTTTTAGTGAGACTGACTACAATGCCATGGACTTCAAACTGTGGAGGAAGATTGGACGGGAATTTATGGTGAAATCCAACGTTAATAACTGGATATCGTGTGTCGATGGTAGTGGAAGCCTCGTGTACTATACCGATGGTTCAGTCAAGTGCAAACTCGTGAAAAATTTAACTGGAAAGTGTGCAAACGTTGTACCCAACACTTTCTCGGTAAGCAAAATAGGCGAAAAATTGTTTCAAAAGACATTAATTAGTAAACGGTCTTGAAACGCGCTATTTAAATCATCCTTGGAGAACAGTAGTATATTCATGATATCCCCTGAAAGGTAAAATCATGCAGGTCCATAAAATGTGAATAAGATGCTGGCAAAAGAGAAGGGGACACTTTTAATGCAAAACAAAAAGAGTTAACACAAAATATCTCAAATCGATACCAAAAATCTGCTACTTGTCTTTTGGTGACGCATTTTCAGACAAACGGTATTTTTTCTCTCTCTAACTTGTAGATTAAATAGTAATTATATGTATATGTATGTTTTTTATTCTCCATATATTCAATTTAGGATAAACAAATGTGCATTTTGTTAAGCCTAGAAGGCATAAGGGGGGGGGGGGGTATCCCCTCGATTTTTTTGGGATAATGAACTTGCTATTTTACTGATTGCCCAAAGCTTCCGCACAACTGTTCTTTGATTATTAACACATCTTTTGAGCCTAATTTGATGACGTCTCATCATTGAAAACGTCATCACAGGAAACCACGAAACTCGTCGTTTGCTTTCAAAAACGAAGTTCTGCCTGAAAAAATGACTGGAGCTTTATTATTTTTTGCTTATCTGACAAATTCAGTAGTTTTTCTTAGAAATTTCATGTTTTAAGTTATTAATCATTGTTTTAGAACTTTTTGAAACAAATTACAAAATCCAAAACTTGGGCTGATGGCCGCCATTTTGGATTTTCGGAAGTCGTTGCCATGGCATCATAATTAACTTTTTTGATTACAAGATTAGTTAATTGAACATGTGCAACAACTTTGCAAAGCAAAATGTTGTTGTTCTTAGCCGTTTGGAACATTTGGTGACGACAGTTTTGCAGTTTTGACATTTCTTTGCTGTTGTTACCATGGAAAACAATTGGAGATCACGTGGCATAACTTAGTTGAAATATAATTGAACACTGACATATATTAATTACAAGTGCAAAGTTTTTATATCGACTTTATATCGATTAGATGAATAACATTTAAAAACACCGAGTTTAGACTTGGTAATGGCGTTTATGTGCTATGGTTGCCATGGAAACCAATTAAGTGCCATCTGCCTACGTTTAATTGGAAGTACACGTGACACTTATTATAAATACCAAGGTTGAAGGCAATTGGTTGCATGCTTTTGAAATTAAACGCGGGGTCCGATTGACCCCCTATCCCCCATGCCTTCGTGTAACTTTTTTTCTTCATGCATTCTAGGGTTAATATAACTTTGGCACTTATTCTTATTCTTTGGCAACATAATTTTTTTTTACCAAAGTATCTAAAGTATTCTTAGTATATAGTAATTCTTATAGGACCTCAGTTAACCAATTTTCGTTCATTTCTAAACAGAGTTTAGAGTGCAAATAGAATCTTAATTAAGATTGTTTCCGAAAAACCTTCATAACTGCTGTTTTTACGATTGTTTTTCTTGAAGGCTGTTTTCCCGGGCGAGCCAGCTGGACCTGTTCTCTACATTTCTAATACGGTGAAAACCAAAGGCGTCAAATCCTACTACTGCTTTTCTTCGAGCACAGGTAAAATAGCCATAAGTCGGGCCAAAGAGTCCCCTATGGCTGCATTGTGCGATGTCATTTGTCCTTTCGATCGGTTGCTTTCAAAGTAGTGCGTGTGAGTAAACAACCATTTCAAACAATTTAGGATTTTCAATCGGGGTGTTGGGAGCCTCTAAATACTCACTTGCAAGGGTAGCGGCAAATTGGATACGGAAATACTTTGGATATTCAACTGTAGCATAACTTTTTGGTTATGGTCTGAGCTTGAACAAAACAGATACAGTCAAACTTCGTTGAGACAGACACCTTCGGGACCGGCCTCAAATGTCCGTCTTATAGAGACTTAAAATACAGTAAATGACTGAGAAAACGCACGGTAGGAACCAATGCTTGGTGTATGTTTCTTAGACGTGTCCGTCCAATCAGGGTGTCCGTGTTGAAGGGTTCGACTGTATAAAATGGGCAAGATTGAGTTTGTAAAGCGCATCTCACTCCCTTGCTAAAATGATCTGATTTATTTTTACAGATTCCAGTTATCCAACTCATGATCCGTGTGGAAAAGACTCGGACTTTGTTTACCTGCATCCCAGCCAGCCACACGGAAACATCTACATCCGTTGAACGTAGATTATCTGGAAAGAGAAAGCTTCCGCCCAGCTTATATAACATCGGACTGAGGATAGGGTTATTTTGGGGCTAAAGTGCTTTTGACTAAAAAAATGCTTTTAAAACTGTTTTAAAAAGGGGATTAAAACCTGTTTGAAATTGTATGTGTACTCTAGATATTATTTTATACAGAGGTAGTGTTTCACATTAGCAACTGTTAAAAGGACTGGAAATAAATTTTGCTTAATGGAGAAGTGGTTTCCTGGTTTGTTTGTGCACTATCTGATAAACCTTAACAGCGCATTTCACAATAAACGAAAAAAGAGTCCATCTTCCAATCCCTTGCTTTGCCCAAAAAAGGAAAAAGTATATATCTATAACGACTTCAAGAGCAAGCAACAAATTGCCTGCGGAATAAATGCTCATTTTAATTTAAAAATCAATTCGTAACGTCATTGACATAAAGAGATGGCTCGTGGACCACTATCATCTGTATCGCAGCCTAGGGACAAAAGAAGAGTTTATTATGTACAATGAAAAAGTGGTCAACTAAAAAGCTTTTATTAGAAAAAACAGATTACATAAGGCTTTGTTTACCTAAGTGGCCGGTGGCAGTTTTTCTAAGTAAAACCATCCACTGGAGTTTGGATTATTTTGGGTGATCAGTTGTTTCATTAGTTCAGGGAAAGTTACCTTCCTGCCGAGGAATGGAAAGCAGTTTTCGCGGACCGAAACCGAAAACGTACAAGAGCAAATCGGTTTCTTTTCGATTTTGTATTGGGGCGCAAACATGCAACCTGTTATTTTCCCTTTAAATAGCGCAAGAACGCGTTCGTATTCGTGCTTTTAACATCTGGCTTTCTCGAGCAGTGTCACATTTAAGTAAGAACAGTCAAGTTTGATGGATCCAAAAGACGCCAAATGTTTTTTCTCCGCAATGGTTTGCAACAACTTGTCTAAATTTCGACTTACGCTGTCATAAGATAATCGACACTTATCTTTTACCGCATCTGGGCTGCCTGTGTTTCGAACCCAGCTTATTCTCGGGCTTGCACAGTTAAGTGGAATCGCCTTACGGCGTGCAACTCGAAAACATTCAATTTTTTTCAAAATCCACGCCAAAATAAAGGCTAAGGGACACTATTCATGATTTTTTTTTTCGCGAGACGATTTTTTCTCATCGAGGCTTGAAAGATTATTTACAAAAACCCTCATAAAATTTGCCTGAGATCGAACTCTATTTCAAATCCAAAGAATAAGCCTAAATCAAATTTGGGAATGTTATAATTTTTAGCAGTTTTTTTTTTGAAAACTATCACTTTGGAGCAAAAAATCCGGGTTACAAAACATATCAAAGTTTAAGGGGTTTAAACTCCCAATTGGTACTTACCATAAAGTCAACTCGCTCTAAATACCTTTAGTAAAATGATTACGGCATTATTTTTAAGGCATTTTATATTTTATCGGAGTCGTGCATTCATCATGCTCGCGTTTATATGCTTGTTTGCATGCTTCGGGATAAGCGGGACCACGCGGTTTTTCGCTATCGAGTTAGAAATTTCTAGATTTTCAAAACAATTCACTTGCTTACCGCAGTTTTTATTGACATTGATAATTAACAGTTATTCCAAGAACGTGCGTTGGATATGAGGTGATAGATAGCAACTGGATATATGAATCAAACATTCTGCTGAAATTTTTATTTTCCAATATGGTAACAACTAATCGGTCTTTTAATAAAAAAAAAAACCGATACAATTCCGGACTTGTACTCACCGTAAAACAGTTTCATGCCATATTTTGTGGCACGTTTAGTGTTTCTGGAATGGAGCCTTCCAGGAGTATCTCTATTTCACCGCTCGAGACCTCGAACAAATTTCGAGTTTTCCGCTATTGTTTTGATTTATTTTGGGCGAGAAAAAATGTAAACACGGCTCTGGTTTTGATTTTCGCGGCTGTTTTCAATATATGGTCAAAAGCAAGTATATGATATTTTATATCCCACACAATAATTCTCGTGCAATCTCATTGCATAAAGCGCATCACGTGGTACAAAATTGGAAGTAGGTTATCAGCGAATATACCCTTTCCAGTTTGATAACTGCCCTGCAATTATGTCGGCTATTTTTAATTGAAACAACAAACGCTATTTTTCAAATTTTGAACAATTTTCAATTCACAGACAAGGAAATTTTAAAATCGTTTCGCCGAGTCTAGGAACGAAGGTCTTAAAAATGCCTGATATCAAAGGCAGTACCAGACAGCGCAAAAAAAGTCGATAAAATACACCCTAAACGTATTTGAAGGTAAAAAAAAAAAGCTGCGAGTCCGCTTTCGCTAAACAACAGTATATTTCAATAACAAGCTTAACTAAACCTATCAAGTCTGTAAAAATCTGTAAAATATCTTAGCTTAAAAATGAGAGTTTATTATTGCATCCAACTTCAGTTAGTGTGGAGAAGAGAGCAATGTTCATCGCTACAATTGTACACAAAGTTTTTTCGAAGAAAAGCTTCGCTTCTCGGCCAACTGTTCATTTCTTGGACAATCTATCAGCCGCGGACATTATATCCTCCGATATACCAGTGAGCCAAGAAGTGGTTTATTTACTAAAAATACAGTGATTAGGGAACCAATCAAATCGCTTAAAAATCAATATCTAGTTTTTTTATAATGAAAATTATTATCATTAGCATAAGTGAATGGTTAGATAGCGAACGTAAGCAATTAATATAAAACTAAAGACGGAGAAACAAACCAAGAAAAAAGAAAGTAAACACCGTTTTACATCTTACTGTGCATTTTAAATAAAACTACAAAACCACTAAAACGCTTTTGACAATAAGCAATCGTCTCAACGAGTGACTGAAATAGTTTATACGTTAATGTGGACCTAGCAATACTTTATTGTTAAAGCGCTCTAATAATGAGTTAATGAACAGCAAATAAGCCAGACTACTGTTCATATTTGATGAACGAGTAAGCTCTTGACTTTGTAATTCTTCAAATTTCTTTCGATTGATCGTAATTTAAGAAACTTTTCTAGAGAAAATAAATTGTGCTTCTTTTCTCTCAAAACAAAACCTGCGTTTGAGGCGGTACTGCGTTCTGAAGATCAGTCGGTTAGCTTGCATAACGCCATGGAAACCTAACAATCAATCCTAACAGCACTATATAGAATACATAGCCCAGTTGCTCAAAGGCAGATTAGCACTAATTAACTAGGGTTAGTTTTTAAATTTACGTTCTTATTTTTATCCTTACAGAGACTGATTTGTGCAATAATTTTGGAATCTACAAGGCCGTTTTTTATCTTGGGAAATCGTGACTCCGCGGCACTGTAATTCATAAGAACGGCTTAAGTAGAGAACAAATTAAAATAAATGCTGGAATTTATTCTTGACCCATAGTTAAAGTTAACCAGGTTTTGAAACACTCAGGGTGGGTCAAGCTGAGTTAAGAAATTTTAAAGTTTTAAAAGATGGGACCTCAGACGAGATCTGCGTATGCGGCTTTTGGTTGTGTTTTTCTTCCATAACTGGAAATTTCGTCAGAATTAAAAAGGCTTTAGAGGCAAAACGTCTCTATAGGAACTTCATTAAACTGCTTAAGAATCAAGGTGCTTATATTAAGTTTGTCTGATTAATTCAGATTGTTGGCTGCCTTTATTTTATCAGAACAATGGTTTGAGTCCGTTGTTAATTGCATTATTTCTTTAAATGGAAAGGCATATTTTCATAGTCGCTCCTTTATTATCACTGTCACCTTCGTGCGCTTATTAGAGAATACAATTGAGAATAAAGAAGTAGATCTTCACAAACTGTGCATGAAACTCTTTGTAAAATGTTTAGACTTTTTTTTATTTTTGGCTTGAACTATTTCTTATTTAAACTAATTTATGAAACTGAATAAACCTTTAAAGTCTAGAAAACAGAAGAGAAGTTTAACAGATCATGTCAAGAAACGGTTTTTACTTACAACAGGTGAATATGATATATAAGAAAAACTACGTTTTAGTAAACATTGTGGAAGAAATCCATTTCATGATAAATATATGCAAACAAGTATTTCGCTCTCTTCACTGTCGACGAAGCTAAAAAGAATGCTACTTTTACACCTTTTAATTTACAATTTCCATTTGCAATCACTTGCTCGATTGTACCAAACAAAATTTAGCCCTTTACCGACTCTAAGTAAGCTGAAATTGAAGGCAAGGACAAGGCCGGAAATTTAATTTTGTTAAACTTTGATAAACGCGTATTATCAAACCTAATTGAAATGCGGGTAATATACATGTTACTATGGCTTTCACCGGAGGTGATAAACTACGAAAATAAACAGTGGGACGATTGCTGCTCTTAGCAACATTCTTTTTACACTTGACAAAGAACAATGATATTAATATTAAAAAAAATCCATAAAATCAAGCGTGAGTTATTCTGAATAAACTTTGAGGAACCAAAGCTTTGCTGTGCTATCCCTGAGTTTGGAAAGTTGGTAAAGGGGAAGAGGTAAATGTTGCGGGTTTTGATTTCTAGTTCGCACTAGTCTAAGTTTAAGATTTATTTTCTATTTTCGGTCAGCGATTCAAAGCGACTTCTAAGTAATCTAAGTATATAAGTAATGTTCTTACTAACAACACACGCCAAAGGGTTCTTTTCCATTATAGCTTTTGATAATTATTGGAATCAAGTTGTTTATTTTTAACCGTATCAGAGTGGGCTTTTTTTGTATTTACGCCATACATGATATCAGATCGCCACGAAGAACTACTACACCACGCGAAACATAGGTGTTTAGTTCTTGGTAGCAAATGTCAGTTAAAATGAGACAAAACAGCTGATCGAACTGACCAACGAAAATTTCTTCAGAGAAGCTGAAAAAAAAAGGTAGCGAAGTTTTGAATTAAGTTAAAGTTAAAACTGACTTGTCCGTTCTTCAAACCGATCCTCGTTAATTCTTAAGACCAAGGGAGTTGCGTTTCTGAGATACGATCGAGCACCAAACTTATAAAAGAACTGTGACATTCTTTGAATGGATTGGAAAAACCGAGCATTAATAACAGCTAACAGTAACACTCAGACTAGTCAGACTCAAAATATTTTCAGGGTTCAGAAGAGAGTTTAGTTTCTTCGGCGCCGTTAGGCCCTATATTGCCTTTCAACTGGCTGTTTCCATACCATCACCAGTCAGATCCCACAAGCGTAATTCTTACAATATTGGAGAAAATATGGTACTATTAGTTGTTAAGGTTAGCCTTTCTCAATGTCTCACTTTATTTTTTTGACTTTCAGACTTTTATCAACACAAGATGTGGTTTCTGGCAATAATCCTATTTGGTTCTGTACTGGATTGTCGAGGAGGACCTGTTCAAGGGATTCCAGGTAGTTTCTCTCTCGAAACTCTTTCCAGTCTTTGTTTTGAAAAAGAAACATGATCTTTATACATATTCGTGAATCTTACGTCCATAAACTACAGCTTAGAGTTTAATTTCTAACACTACATATAAAATCATATACCATGACTTTGATACGTTTTCTCAGTTCATTTAGGAAAACTTTTGCCGTATTTTACAAAGCTACTGTTTACTGTCAATGTGTAATAGCATTGCGTTCATGTTATAAAAACCTGTCGTCTAGAGTGCGTTTAACTGAATTAATGTGTTTGTGTCTCAAATGGTATGTTTTGGGGATAATATAGGTTTTAAATGATTTTTAAATGTTTTACTTACATATTTTGTAACTTGCTTAAACTTGCAAGCCGTGTTTTAATTTCGCGTTGTTTCGAAGACACTAACAAACATTATAAATTTTGTTATTTATAAATGGTTTTATGATATAATCATTGCTTAGATTGACGTTGTTAACTTTTGCGCATTTCTTAATTAACACTTAATGATTCTGAAACTTTGTGTGCTAGTTGGAAGTAAAGAAAATCCTGGAAAGTCCTGCAATGATATCAAGGAGCGCGGGGGGACAATCTCTCAGAACTATTATATTACCCTCGATCGGCAGACACTACTGGTCTACTGCGATCAAGACACGGCAGGGGGAGGCTGGACACTAGTCTATAGTTACACTTTCACCGATTTTGAACACTTTGGGATGATGTCGAATGCAATTACTCCACGCCCAAACTGGGACCTCAAACATGGAAACACCCCTATTTCTACAACACCACCAAAAAGGTAGCAACTCAAAAATCTCTACATTGGATCTGCTCTTTCGATAACAACCGTTGTTGTATAACGTAATACCACTAAAATGCGTTCTTGTTATTTGGAGCCATAACTGCAACAGTCGCATCACAGGTTCAGATATAGAAACACAAGTAAGGCCATAATCAAAAGTGAAAACTGGCTGTTAGAAGGAGTAGAAAATAAGATTAAAATCGAAATGGGAATGAAAAATCCGATAAGGGAGACTGGAATATTATTACGATCAAAAAGAAAAAATATTTAATAGAAAAATAAAAAATGGAGCAGGACAAAAGGAAAAGGAGGTAAAACAGGAAAAAGAAAACGATGGGAAAGAAAAATAATCACAAAACGAAAAAAAAAGGCTTTCATGAATTGACTTAATGAAATTTAGGAAACTTTTTATCAAATAGTTTTGATGTAGGTCAACATGCAATGAAGGCCTGGAAGTACTTCTACAAAAGAGGCTGGCTAATTATCAAACCCGTCTACATGTGTTTGTAAAGTTGTGACTCGATTGTAAAAATCTCTGCTTATTTCTAAACAAATTAAGCATTAAAGTAAACCACAGTGAAAGTAAGTGACACAGGATAAACGTTGGAATGACTATAACAAATGTTTATTTAATCTAATTACAATCTTAGGCATTAAACTTGATTGGGAAAAGAAAACTTCTAGTTCTCACACAACTGCTAGAAACTAAATTTTCTTCTTGATGTTCACTGAAAAATAGTAGTTACCAATGAATTTTGACTAACTTTGTTATGCTAACACAGAGACTTCTTGCCTGCAGTAACATAAAAGTTTTGTTTGGGTTCTAATTAATTCCTTAATTTCGAGAGGTTTTCGAATTCGGAATGCGAAGCATTTCGAATTTCTTGTGATGGTTAAGAAAAAGCCATCGTAAACTTTTGCACGTGCTCGGAACGTGATTGAGGCATGTTCGTTAGCACGAATAACGCGCGGTGTAGGCTGGCAGTAGTTAATTACGTGAGCGACGTTGAGTTTAGTTTTGGAGAAGAACCGAGAAGTTTGGAGTACAATTTTATTTACTGTTTGCGGTTGAAACGTTTTCAAGTTTCATCTTTTGTCGCATACAGTTCCTGTTAATTGTTGGCATAAATTTTTGTTGCAGAGAAACGAGTGTGTCGGGGAACGAATTAAAAATAAAATTAAGACACAGGAGACCCAAGATTTGAGAAATAGGTTAATCTATTAAACATCTACTACAAATCCCAGCTGGATGTCATATATCCACCTTCTAGTCTACCACTCACACACGCACTTCAAAGAACTCAAATACTCGTGTGTTTCAGGTATAAAATCACAGAACGCACTTTGTTTTTCCAGAGAAAAAAATTGAAACTGTACGAACACTTAGTTTCTTTGGTTCTTGAAACTTGAAACGAGTGAACAACTCCTTATAAGGATTAGTGGTCTAAACGCAATCAAGGAGGGAAAGGGCATCAGAAAGAGAGGGTTAATTCTAATTGTATTTGTACCAACTGACTATTGTAGGTCACTTAGACATTATAACGTAATGCTCAATTATTCTTATTGAACAGCGAGATTAACTACAATGCCATGGACTTCAAACTGTGGAGGAAGATTGGACGGGAATTTATGGTGAAATCCAACGTTAATAACTGGATATCGTGTGTCGATGGCAGTGGAAGCCTCGTGTACTATACCAATGGTTCAGTCAAGTGCAAACTCGTAAACAATTTTACTGGAAAGTGTGCAAACGTTGTACCAACTGCCTTGTCGGTAAGAAGGACTTAGTGAACCATTATTCAATTCTGTACAGTGCTCTTTTTTTAAAAAAAAAAATAGATAAAATGAGTCGAGAGCAGAGTTAAGGATCGGAGAGTGGTACTAATAAACAGCTTTGGGTTAACCCTTTTCGGGGTTGAATTGCAAATTAAAGCAGAAGCAAACTTTACTAAAATTAGGCTACTATCACCCCTTGAATACTATACTTATCAAACGATGAGGTCTTTTACAAGGACTTTGAGCTTGGTCTACAAACCGAGAAACGATAAAGGCTCTTACCACAAGACCGAGGTCTGAGCACAGACCGAGCAAATGTGATTAATCAGTAGTTTTTATAAATTTAATTAGAAATTTTAAAAGAAAAGTGAAATATCAAAAATCGGTAAAAAAGGAAAATGGTTTGTAAAGCCTGCAGTCGTTACAAATAACCCTGTCCTTTGAGCAGCCAATCAAATTTTGGGATTCTGTCTAGCTATATCACACTGGGGGTTTTTTACATCACGTCAATCCCTATTACAAACACATGATTAAATTTCGTTTCAAGACTATTTACTCCATTGCCAAGTAGAACGTATGACTTGGGGACAAATTAAACTGCAACTTACGTAATTATGTTACAGGTTTACCAACCTGAAAAATCAATCTTAGTAAAGGTTGGTCACTAAGATACTAAAGTGGAAATTTTCGTCCAAAGCTCTTGTTCCCAATTGCGGGGGAGGATTCTTCTGGGCCTGGTCTCTACGTTAAAAGAAAGGTACCAAAGGACAAAGTTTGGGGTGTTTACTACCTCTTCTCATCGAGCACAGGTAAAATTATTATACAAATAACTGTCATACATAGCAATTGTAACTTAGCAATTATTAAGCCAGCTTTCTAGACTATCCTTTGGGAAATGTTACAGCTTGCCATTGGTACCTGGTCGTTTTTTAAATGAAGCTCTTGAAAGAACCAAGAACTTCAAATGTCTTGGTGTCATAGCCAATGAAAACATGTCCTGGATCATGTTGACTCAATATCTAAAAGGATTAACCAGAGGATTGGTGTGATCCGAAGGGTTCCTAAGATTGTTCCATTGAATTCTAGAGTAACTCTATATAAAAGTCTTGTTGCTTCACTCTTCGTTTACGGTGATATCATTTGGAGAGATAAAAACAATGACACACTTATGAAGGACATGCAATTGTTGCAGAACAAAGCTGCCAAGGCCATGTCGTCCACCTAGCAGTTCAGCAAGTGATGCACCAAGATCATTAAACTTGAAACCTCTATTTGAAAGGAGAAAACTACACCGTTTGATAACTGTGTATAAATGTTCAAATAATGGAATTGATTTTGACTTTGATTATAAATTGAATTCTAGCTATCACAATTACAACACTCGCACGAAGAATAACTTACATCTTAAAACTTTTCGAACAAACTTTGGACAGTAACGATTTGCAATAACCAAGCCACTAATGAATGGAACAATTTTGATACTGTTGTTAAAGGATCCTCCTCTTTAGTTCAATTTAAATCAAAAATTCTATATTTGTGATGGCTTCTTATCAGATTTTAGGGACTTCAATATTATATTTTGATATGTGTTTGTAATTTTATCTATGTTTTAATATGTATTTGTAATTTTTATCTATATTCTATATATTATTTTTGTTCTAATTTGTTTTAATTTGCAAGACCCCACTGAAAATTGCTCATGCGAGTGGGCTTCCTGGATGAAAATTGTTATTATGTTGTAAATGGTATTCAAAAAAGATGTAATGGAGTTCAAGCGAGTTGAAAATTGTCTCTATAAGCCTGCATGTCCAGGAAATGAGTTTAAATGGCCAAACACTTCTGATATGAAAAACACTGCCCTTCCATAGGACTGGCGGTTTTTTCATCATCTTATTTCTGAATAACAATAAGCAAAAGGTCGCATAACTGACTATGTTTTATGTACGTAATTAATCGGTTAGGTGTATCCTTTTTATAGACTTTAAAATTCTTACATTCTTTGATTTGATTGTGGTTTCAAGAGCGATGAGCGACAAATACTTAGTTCACTACCTTTTTTGTCTTTTTTTCTAAGCTGGCAGTTTTCCAGCGCATGACCCCTGTGGAAGAGATGCGGCTGATGTTTATGTGATACCTGCCTATCCGGAACAACCTCGTGGGAACATCTACATCCGTTGAATATTTTCTGTATTGCATACATGTAAGAAGGAAAATCAGCGATAAATACCAGCAGTGGTCCAGAAAATTCAAGAAAGTTAATGTTTTGGTTATTGAGCGTTGGTAGATTTTTTTAAATAATGAACTGATATGAATTTGATTCCATTGTTACAAGGATTTGTCAATAGCTCCAAAAATCATGGGTACACATACACAAGCTTGTTAACCGTTTTTCGATGTCAACAAGAAACAATCATTAAATCCACGGCACTATACTTTAAGATGTCAATAAACGTTTACAATTTTTTCACCCAAGAAATATAGTTTCTATTTCTTTTAAAGGGAACAGAAATTTCTTGAGATTACGTTTGTCTTTTTTGGTTTCTTTTCTTGTTGGTAAAGTGCATATGAAGTGAAAAAAGATACTACTTCAATGGATAGACCTTGCTAAAAGACAAATACCGAATAGTGTTGAATTTTTTCTTGTCAAAATCTTTTATGGTTCTAGAGATTTTAAAGGCGAAGTAAAACGTGCAACATTTTGCCCAACTTGTAGCGCAGGATTGTTGCTTTGCAGGTTGGGACGTGAGGTTGCGTATATTAACCACATACTACAAAAGGTTGAAACGCAAAAAAACTCGCCGTTGCAGTTGTGCTCGTTTTCGTCCTCTGAATGGTCAGTCTTGAGCAACCGCGAGCATTTAAGCGCAAGAGGCAAACAAAAAAGCCAACCCCTTGCAAAAGAGAAAGCATGCAGAATATTTCTCAAAATATTTTCGTTTGCCGCCACTTTAGCTTGTCTATTTCTTTACTCGGTTTTTATGTTATCCCACGAGCAGATCTTGAACAAAATATAACTTTTTTTCATCTTAAAGGTTCTTTTCGAAGGCAACAGGATAAATATTTTCGGGTTTTTCACGCTGCTTTGCCATATTGTTTGTTTTAACGTGCGCACTCAGTTTTCCGACGTCAGCTTGGGGGTACCAATCACTAGCATATGCTTCGTGCGTGGTTGCATGCGTGACAAGTTGTGGTTGAAGTGATTACGCGCAACAACCCAAAGCTTGTTGCGAAAAGAAGAAGCCGAGTTTACTTTCTGCAACATTACCTGAGAACCTGCAAAAGCGAATTTTGCCGCGTTACAGGTTTTTTAAGTATGTGATAATACGCGCAACTTCACGTCTCAACCTGCAAAGCAACTACAAGTTGGGACGTAAAGGCCGCTACACACGAGCCGATTTATTGTCGCGAAGCACCCAAATTTTTGACGCCGACAAAAAATCAGCCCTTGTGTGGTAGTTTCCGACAAGTTTCAGACAAGATTTTTCGTCGGGAACAGATGCATGCTTGATCTAAGACGGTTGGCCGATAAAAACTCGGTACGCGTGTGGTGGATTCCGACAAATTGTCGGGAAAAGAGCTTGGTTGACCAATCACGGAGCTGAATACATCACGTGGGAACATTAAAGATGACAACAGTCGTATTAGCTGCAGTTTCAGAATATATATAAGATAACAATAGTGTTATAAGGACTTCAGAAAAAGAAGATCTTTGTCGAAGCGTGGCAAGCGAGACCGTGTCTCTAATCAAACGACAGCAATAGAAACAAGAAAGCAAAAGCATGGATTGAAATTACGAATCATAATAGTTTCCATCTTCACAAGTTGACAAGCAAAGCGACAGTAAAAGTAGATTGGGTACGAAATCACGCTCAGTTGCCATGGCAGCCCACGACAAAAAGTCGGTACGTGTGTGGCAGCTTTTATTTCCAGACAAATTATCGGCGTCAAAAATTCGGGAGCTTCGTGACAATAAATGGGCTTGTATGTAGCGATGTAAGAGCTACAAAACTATAGCAAAATTTTTATCCAGGGGGTCGTTTCAAACTAAGAGGGTAGGGCAATAAACTCCCTGTCCAGAAGGGGAGGGGGCGGCACTAGAGAAGTGCTTTTTTTCTTGGTTTAGTTAAATTCTTGTGTGCGAATTTGGAGGTGTTCCATTAATTTAAACATAAATGAAAAACAATTGCTTTTTGTATCGGATAACTTTTATAGACTAAGTATCGTGACATTTATTTTTTCTGAGTCAACAGCTTGCCTTAGCTTCATTTTTAACGTTTGTCTTAGCTTCGTTTTTGACGTTTGTGAATTATTTTCAGTGAGCTTCTGGAATGATCTGTCCCACATGAGACAAATAAAAACTCCCAAAATAAACAAATGTTGATGTTTACTGAAAAAAAGTGGTTATCAATGTTTACCTAACACAAAGACATCTTACCTTCAATAATAAAAAACTTTTGTTTTGGGGTTTGGGAGTGGAGCTGGAGGTGTGGTTTTTTAAAACTCTGTAACTAATTTTACAAAAAACTATCAAATTTTCAGACTTTTTCTAAAATTTCCTCGGTAGTTTCTCGGTATTAATGTCTTAGGAATTCGATTGACAGGTTTTCCCATTTTCTTTTTGTTTTTTTTCGTAGTTTTTGGTTTCACTTTATCGTAGGTCTTAGTTTTTCAACCACTGTTATGTGAATCGCCTTTAGTCACAATACGTTTTTTTTCTAAATCATGTAATTTTTATTAAAATTGTTGTCTTCTAATGATGATGACTTGAGACCCATCTGTGCAGTGTTGATTGTATTTCATTTAAGAAAGAAAAATTAAAATTAATTCGAGTGTCAAAATATTTTAAAACACGTTTTCAAAAACTACAATTATGCCATGTAACCTTAGGCCACTGACAACATTTCTTAATCATTTCATTTGGGTCAAAAAAATAAAAACAGCACTGATTTAGCTGCATGACTTCATTATTGTTTTATCATTTTTTTATACGCCCCCATGTAATATATACTCTAATTATATAAATATTATTATACATACCTGTAGGGTTTTTAGTTTGCGATTGGGTAATAATATTCAAATAGTCATAGCAAGAAATGTTTACCTTGAATTATGTCGAAAAATAAAATGTACATAAATACTAAATAATCCTTTTAAATTTTGCTAAATAAAGTTTTAAAGGATTTTTTTTAAATGTTTTTAACAACACGCGCCGAAATAAGCAGGAAAAACAAAGCAATGACGTTAGTGATATCTTCAATAATATGGAAAATATATCACTCGCATCCCGGATGAAACTTCATATGAAATCTAAAGTTTCAGTGACCTATATTACAGTGAATCATTCACATCAGTATATTAATAATTTTTTTTCATATCCGAAATGAATATAAAGAATGATCTCTTAATCTATTTATACTAAGGCGTTGTAAGGGCCACCTAAGACTTAACCTTATCTAGCCCGGGCTTTTTGGGGGTGTCACAGCCCGGGGGGGGAGGAAGACCGGATTCCGCCCCTCTTCCTAACCTTCTTACTATTTATTCTGGAGTGAGGAAATTTTTCACAAACGGTAATTACCACGAGAACTACTGATTTTTGGAGTTAGGTGAGCTAAATTACTAATGACGTCATAATCGCGTCATCGAAGATGTTTAGACTCATATGTTTATTTATATGTAGTACAGAAGGCAGATATCTATTAACAACATGAATGATCGTGTTTTGCTAATTTTAATTGCAACATCCTTTCAATTAGGTATTGTTATATCCATAAAAAATGTCTTTGTGACATACTGATGACGTCATACATAACGTGTTTCTTTTATGTTTTTATAGATAGCTACAATAGTGAATAAAGCTGCTCTAAATGGATCTAAATTTAATATCTGAATACAAATCTACACTAGCATATTATTTACAAACGAAACTTTACACGCAAGTTGAAAAGAATAGTAAAAAAATAGAAATTCGGAAAAAAAAAATACCC
>JAOBRD020522572.1:6920-16943 GCA_027575215.2 Hydrozoanthus sils | reverse complement strand
GGAGCTAATAAGCTTGGGTGGGGGGGGGTTTAGGAAAAAAATCAGCGTCCCGCAACGTTTGTTTGGCACCTAACAGAGGTGTTACACGTTTTACCAAAGCTGACAGAATGCTGGGTTGGGGAGCTCTTGGAAAATCTTGGAAATAATCTTTTCTGTTTTTTTTTGTTTTCATTTGCAGTGCTTGTGAATAGCAAACCGAAATAAAAGATCTAAAAATTAACCCATCCATTTAAGGATGGTGTAATTCCACTAAACGTGTACACACTGCGTTCCCCATGTGAAGCAAAAATAATTGTAATTTGTGTTTTCGGTAGAGTTGTTTTTGGTGGGATGGTGTTTTTTATGGGGGTGGGAGGGGGCAGGGTGCAGGAGGGGGGCAAGGTCAGATTGCAGTTTGAAAATGAAATTAGCAGCAGCTCCTAGGCCGGGAAATCTTTTCTTTGTGAGAATAGTTGGGCGGGGTGTTCGATGTTGCCTTTTGGCTGAATGAATCCTGTCAGTTTCTCAGTGCAAACAAAGTGTGTGGACTAACACAAAACCTTTACACCCAACTGTGTCACTCTGTTTTTTTAGCAGGACACTTTCTTTAATGTTTTCCAGCCAACCCACTATATAAAAAAGTTCAAGGGTGCTATCTTCTGCTTGGAGCAAATCGCTGGTAGATTTGTCTCCTCTCTGGAGTTTGGAGAGGCATTTGAAGAGGGGAAGGGGGGGGAGGGGGGGTACGCTCACTTTTCTTTCCTTAACACCCGAAGTATAGGCCTTACAGTATGTAAAGTAATTTCCAGGGCAGGTGCTTGTAAATTATTGTAAGTTCTATATCTTCTGGTTTCTTAACTAAACTATTTAACGAATGCACAAATTTACAGTCCGTTACCCAACTCGTTTTTTGCACCTTATGCTGCTGTGGCCCAGAAAGTTCCTAAAGCGGACATCAAACAAGAGTACCCTCCGTTGACAATGGACGAGTTCGAAGTTGAGGGATCTTGTACAAACGAAGAACTTTTAGCAGCAGAGTCGGCACTTATTGCACAAACTAACGCAGGTTTTTGCACTAAGAATTTTGTTTTTCAAGTTTCATAACTTATATGCTGTATGATTTCTGTACACGCACTTACATAATTATTTGTAGTACTTTTGTTCCAAACTGTCAGTTTTGTTTACTTAATCAAAATTGAATTTGTTTGTAGCACCTATAGTTCGTATTTATCTCTCTCTTTGTTTGTATTGGTTCATTTTTCCTCACTTTCTCCCATTTTTAGCCTTTTGTGTTAGTTTATTGTTTTTTCGTTTTCATTTTTGATTTTTTGTTTTTGATTTTATTACGCATACTCACTGATTTTGAAAAGACGAAAATTTATCGTCTTTAGATGGTCGAGTGCAAGTTTTCTAATCAGTCTTTTAGCAGCTTGACAACTATTTCGTTTTATGCACCAAGACAAGGCTAACCTCGTGAAAATTGATTCCAGCAGACGTTAATCCACTCGAGGCGTCCGTTCAGGCTGAGAAGGACAGTGCTACTATAGACCCAGGCCCTTGTGGTGAGGGAAATGACCCCACGGGGAGCAATGCAGTATACCCAGGCCCTTGTGGTGAGGGAAGTGCCCCCACAGGGAGCAATGCAGTATACCCAGGCCCTTGTGGTGAGGCCAGTTCCCCCACGGGTAGCACTAAAATAGACCCAGGCCCTTGTGGTGAGGGCATTGCCACCACGGGGAACAACGCAGTAGACCCAGGCCCTTGTGGTGAGGGCAGTGCTACCATGGGTGGCACTAAAATAGACCCAGGCCCTTGTGGTGAGGGCAATGACCCAACGGGTTGCCCTTATGATGAGGGCAGTGCCTCCATGGGGAGCAACGCAGTAGACCCAGGCCCTTGTGGTGAGGGCAGTGCCACCACGGGGAGCGATGCAGTAGACCCAGGCCCTTCTGGTGAGGGCAGTACCATTACAGGGTGCACTACAGCTCAGTCGATGGAAAAATGGATATCATGCCAAGTAAATAGTTTTTGCTTTAACCTATTCAAGTTGTATTAATATTGTAAAGTCTTATACATGTTGCACTTTCAACTTGTCTTTGCTGTTAGTTTATCTTCTTCACTACTCTTGGGTAGTTTGAAAATCCAACAGGTTTTACAACTCGATTAATGGACTCCGAGGGCTTCCTTAACCGAGAAGACTTGAAAGCCCAACCGTCTTTACATGTTAGTCTGGCTTAGAATTGAACCCGGGCCTCTCGCACGATAGAAAGGCACCTAGCGATTGGGCTAACCAGGCAGTGGTTAATAGTCATTAATTTTGGTAGCGTTTACCTAACATGTGTCTATAGATAAGTCTCTAAAATTGAGCGCTGCCTCGGATCATTCTGAGTTCGCATCAAGCCGGTGCTGGTAAGTGGTTAGGTGCGTGTGAATCCGCCACGTGGAAGACGCAGTATCGATTCCCTGCGCTGGACCTTCCACTCAGGGTTTTAAAAAACTAACTAAAAGGATGTTACCTTTGCTCTTGCGTCTTAAAAATGATTCGACCTCTACTTCTTCTATGAGAAGAGCAGTAAGCGAGAAACGCTTATTCAAAAAAGCTTTTTCTCTCTTTGGAAAATATTTTTTTAGCGAGCAAAAAAAAAAAAAAAACCAAATACGCCAGACGCAGATCAAATTGTAGTCTTCGTTGTACCTTCATTACTGGCAAAACGGCGGTGAATTGTTTTAAAATTACAGAATAACTTATCTACAGTGACCGTGCTAAGTTTAACGTGTTCAGCCAAGTGTAATTATTGTTAAACTTATTATTCAATCATTATAAATTTTGATACAAATCAGTTCTTTGACTGCAAAGATAACACAAAGAAACGATTATAAAGAATTAAGGTATTATTCAGTAACAGTTCAAACACAAGCACCGTTCAATTTGGGTAAAGATTGCGACGAACAGAGCTCAGAAATATGCCTTAAGGCGAATTGGTCAGTAGAACGCATTTTATTAAACTATGATTACTTCTAGTTGTTAACAACTTTCCCCTGGAGGGGAGTTGCATACATAGTGGTGGGTATATATCGAAACTAAAAAAACAAAACATTAAAAATGTGCGCTTTATCAAATAGTTTTGAGCGCAATTTGGGATTAATCAACACGGGTAAATATTTCAAAAACTAACTTAAAATTGAATGAGCAAAACGACTTTGGATTATGTATGAGTGCTGATTAAACACGAATTGCACGTCTAAGCCATTTGATTACTTGTTGATAATAATATGCATTAAGAGAAAAATCAGTATTAAACGCGCGAGGGAAGTGATCGACTCGACAGGTTCGTACTCTGTTTTGTCTTGCAATTGTTTACCTATACATAAAATTCTTGAAGCTATAAATCCAGCTCCTTTTGCTCAGGTTTTCCACACTTTTTGTCAGCTGTTAATACCTTTTACATAACTTGTTTGCAGTCTTCACTTTTAAAATTTGAAAAGGTTCATCATTGCTCTCGGCAAAACTTGCCGCCACTTTGTTTTGTTCGTGGCATAAAACTCTAAAAGCAATGTTTAACTCTTTTCTCAGGTTTTCTACACTTTTAGCTCGTTTTCTATACTTATTACAGTATTCTATTTGTACTTGTAGACTTCTTTTTTGAAGTTGAACAAGCTCACTAAGCTCGTTACTGCACTCGCCAAACCTGGCCGCCATTTTGTTTGTTTACAACCAGTGCAACTGCATTTGTAATTGCACTGTATTGAGTTGTAATTGTACTGTTTGGGATAAACAGACAAGCTCTCGTCCAATCAGATTGCAGCAATTTTTATATGCATATTATTTTCAAAGAAACAACAATGTAAAGCTTTTCAAAATCGTTTTAAAATCAACTATTAGTCATAGATACTGTGAGTTTAATATGGAAGCTAATCAGAGCGCGCGAAAATGAATATCGGTTGCTTTGGTAAATATTAACATTACATATAACTAATGAATAAGTGATAATCGTTTACACAAACTTAACGGTAAGGTGACGATAAGTCTGCAAATTCTCCTAAGTTGTATCCATTTTATTTCTGTCATATAGTTAATGTTTTCACAGCTGACTTAATAGGAGTTATTTGGTGATCAAATTTTGTTTTCTCGAAACTGCATCTACTCCACTCGATTTGTATTTATTTTTAATTTTTGTGTTAACGTCAACTTTAGTTTCTTTTATTTTGATACTGAAGAAATACCTGGATTTTTCTTTTCACTAAAAAATTATACAGATCTTCACCGCGGGCAATGGAAATACTACTTTTATTTTTCACGTGTGAGGTAACTCGTGAAAAACGTCGCCATGGTTACTAAAATGGTTAGCCAATTACAAGAGAGCTTCCCGCACAGGCGCGCGGTCGGTTTCTTTTAAAAAATACTTTGTTTTATGTAGGAATTTCATCAGTGCCTATAAAATAAACAGCAATTCATGGTCACTTGGGGATAAAAATTTATCTTTTCTTGCTGAGTAATAAAAGTATCAGTTACTCTCAGCACTTAAAGGTGGAATTCGTATCCCCGCTCGACCATGTAATATCCTTTATTTACAATTTTTGAAACAAAATGTAAATGAATTATATTAATATGCATACGATTGTTCAGCTGTAGCTCTCTTGTTTTAATATTTTTGATGCTCTTATGAACCAGTTTGGTTTTGGACTTTGTTTAGAAAAAAATCAACAACCATTGTTGTTATATTTTCAACTTAGAACGACAGAACCCAAGACTCGTCTGTTGTGGCTGTGGCAGTACGGCAAAAACTTAAAAAACTACGATTTATCGGCCGTATGATCGGCTCTGCCATCTGTCAAGGAATGTTGCTCAACCTCCATTTGTCAAAGCCATTTGTAAAGCAAGTAAGTTTGGCGCTTCGCTACACATTCCTAACACTATGGATTTGAAACCCACGAAAAACCCACTAAAATATTCGTGGGTTTTCCATTGGTTTTTGTATGGTATATTCAGGGCTTATTTTCAAGACTTTTTCATGGGTTTTACACCATGACTAACCCATGAATATGGAATTATTAAGGGCCATGAAAAACCTATCAGTCATAAGTCTGTTGTTCACCGTCTGTTGAACTAGCATATGAAATATTGAATTTACAATTACCTGAACATTTTTATCTACCTTTGCTGGTATTGAGCTTGAACTTTGTATATTTTACACATCCTGTAAAAATTTAAGTTTCAATTTACTGTGGCAATAATGTAATAAAAGACTTTCACAATTGATTTTCCATCAATAATATGTTTATTTTGTCCTTTCACTTATGTCAAATTTTCTTATTCTTTTTAAAATTCTTTGAGACACAAAAAAAAGAACACAAATGTCTAGTTTTTTCTGTTTATTGAATCTGACTAAGAGTATCATTATTCTGATCTTTAGCACTAGTTTTTTCTTACTGTTTGTGACCTTTTGCTTGGCCAGAATGCCTTATAGTTGATTCATATCCTAACACTATCGAAATGTGTTTGACAGATCAAGAACCAAAGTTTTGTGATGATAATTGCAGATAAGGAATAAACTAGAAATGTTTTACTTGGAAATATTTTAGTTCTCAGCTTGAAAGCTCTATCAGGTTTTTAAAATCTTCATTCTCCACATCTTCATCTAATGGATTAGTCAAGACTTGTCTTGGTTGCTGAAAATAATAGTATTGTTTAATAGATAAGTACTCACCCATGCCCAATTTTAAAATCAAACTTTTTACAGCACCCACTAATCAAACAAAATACATAAATATAAATCAAACTAATTGTGAGAGATTCCGCTACCTGTTATGATTCTTCTGAATTCATTTGAAAATATACAGAATTGAGTAACTGGATTTGCCTCACAAGTTTGTTTGCAGATACCTCAGAGTTTGAAGGCTAGAATGAATTTAGTTTTTAACACTACACTGATAGATTACTGTTGCTTTTTTACATATAATCTTAAATTCTTAATAATTTATTTTGTTCGACTTAATAAATTGCATGACTGACTTTTCACAGTCAAATAAATCAAGTTAAGGCCAACTGTTTCAGTCTCCCAAATGCATGGATCATAGTTCGACCTTTTAGGGACATTGTTCTAATTGGATATTCATTAAAACTCTCTTTGTGAAAAAAATAGAAGCATATAATGTTATATAGATATCGTTCTCGATCAGAAGTCAATGAACATTTTTCTGTCTCTGACGATTTTGGTGGTCTGAGGTAACAATTAACAGTTCACATTAATTTGCTTCCAACTGACTCAGAATCAAACCTATAATTTAATTAAGAAGCTCACTGAATATAATGATAGTTGCTTAAATGAAAATTATTCAAAAGGCTTTAATGTACACACGTCATTACTGAAGGTAATTTAAGTTTTGACGATGAACAGTTTTAAAAATTGACGAACGTGGTAGGCGCTTCTTTGAACAAGTGTTTAAGTTTAGATCTTTCCTCAATTTTACCAAAAATGCACATTTAGAAACTGTTGACCAAAACATGAGTTTTTTTCTGTATATTATACAATGCCATTGACATTGTACTTACCGTAAAATTTCAAGATCTGTGCTTTGAAAACTGGTTGGCGTCGTCCGGAATATCAACGGTTATTCCTTCCTACTCACACAACCCGTATTTCACTAAATACACTTCTGCTGTTCTCGTTCTCACATTCAGAACAAAAAAAACATATTTGACTCAAATTAAAACCCTAGTAACACGAGAAAAAGCGCACTAAACTAACCGACACAGCTTTTCGAATTGCAAGTGAAAAGGCGCCTCTTTGTTTTCCTGAGTGAGACTACTCAGGATAATTCGTTCCCAGGACATTGGCGGCTCGGTGAGCGTGAGCGAGGTGTTGCGCTGCTGACAGTCATATTGAACTTACGCGTGAGTTAGTTGTTTCTATCTCTGACGAATTGTGTACAAAAACGATTTCAGGCGATTTGATAGGTCAGTCAAAAACACTTGGGAGCCATGAAATCGAAAGTTGAATGAAAAACTTGCAAGTTAACTAGCTGTCACGCCAACGATGACAACGAGTGCCGAGTGGAGATCGACTCTTCGTTAACGTTGCCAGCATGTTTTGTTATTTTTAGCTAGAGATTCAGGAAAATTTTGATCAAGTTATTCGAGTGGAATATATTTGAAAAGTCTCGCAAAAAGCGAAAAGTGGTTTGTGAAATGTACGTATTACTAGTATTACTTACTATTACGATTCAGTTGTGCAGTCTCATTTTGATATAACGGTATGACTTAACACAAAATTTTAGAAACAGTGGGTGCCTACAGTACTGTTACAATGGTTTTTATAAAATTTGATATACGTCATTTTGACATTCAAAAATTTTATAGAATTTTAGAGAAATTAAAATTGTAGAATTTTTTTATAAAATTTTATAAAATTTTAAAGAGTGGCAGAAAGTATACATAAGACCTTCATGACCCATGAAAAGAAAAGAAAATTCAAATTTTCAGGGTCCATGAATTCATGTCCAATGAAAATCATGTTAAATTCGTGGGCCATGAAACTTTACCTCCTAATGGCTTAAGGGTTTCATGGGCCATGAAATCTGATAATCAGCAGTAGCTGAAAATTTGATGACCATGAAAAAACAAATTTCAAATTTTCAGGGCCCATGAATTCATGTCCAATGAATATCATGGTAAATTCATGGGCAATGAAATGTTTTCATGGGCCATGAAACCTTACCTCCTAACGGCTTAATGGTTTCATGGGCCATGAAATCTGATAATCAGCAGTAGCCAAAAATTTCATGACCGTGAAAAAAACAAATTTCATGGTTTTGTCAACTTTTCATGGCCCATGAAAATCATCGGCAAAACTTTCATGGTAATTTCATGGCTGGGCAACACCATGAAATTTGAAATCTCTGTTTTCATGGCCCTGAATTTATTTTCATGGGTTTTTCATGGGATTTTCATGGCTTTCAGATCCACAGTGTAACCTGGTTTGAGTTCTTCTCTGGACATTGTGCTTTTCACGTTCAAAGCAAGTGAGATGCGACCCTGTGGAGCTATTGTGAAAATAAAATCTCATTAGTCTTCGTTATACCTTCATTACTGGCAAAACGGCGGTAAATAGTTTTAAAAATACAGAATAATTTATCTACAGTGACCGTGCTAAATTTAATCCTCTCTTGAGCCAAGTATGAGTCTTTGACTCCCCCAGGACAGGGTACTAGTAATCCATCGCAGGTTAACCCCCAGCAGAAGCTGGTACTCATTTATAGAGCTGAGTCGACTAAAACAAGTCGGGTAAAGTGTCTTGCCCAAGGACACAACACAGTGCACAGTGACCATGACAGTAATATTAAAAAATTGTAATTTGATAAAAAATTATTAAATGAGATAAGAACAATGATAGAAAGGTCGTAGTAGTCGTCGTGCAGCAGTGATGGTTACGATGTTACTGTTAATTGTATATATAGATTCTTGGTATACCCTTGTCTCATCCCGAGGACCTCGACTCGTTTGATCACGAACTACACAGAAATGCAGTGACCTGGGTTCTAGAGAACAGTGTAGAGAGCCTCGATCTGCCGTTCAGTATTGACGTCATAAACCCATGGAACGATAAACTCGTTACCGTTCCCCTAGATAGCAAAGATAAGAACAAAATCTTGGATGATTCAAATAAGGCAAGTTCCTTTTTCTTGTTGTAATAAGACTCACTAATGCATTTCAGTGCATCCTTTTTTTTAAAAAAATCCTCGTTCAGCATTATTTTTTCGAATGGTTTAAAAAAAAATGAAGTGCTGTGCAATACAGTATGAGCTACATTATCTTGCTATACAATAGATTTAGTAAACATCCACATAAAAGAACGAATAGACAAAGAACACTCAGGCTGAAATCTGGTTAAAAAAGTACCGTAGAGTACATAAGAACATATTATGTCAAAACTGGATGGCATGAGTTGCTGGGTAAGATACTGTTTATACTTAACAACTTGAAAGACCATAGCGTGGTATTAATTTTGCCATGATGAAGTTAGTTCCATCCTCTCAATAACAAAAATGTTGTACTTGAACATTTTTCCATCTGTCGAGTGTTGGTTGTCTTGTTTAGTATTCAATTTTAGAAGCAATTTTAAGAACAGCTAAAGAACACTTTCAGGTAGATTTTGAAGAAAACGCCGGACAAGTAAGAACCTGAACCCCCAAAACATGTGCTCCTTTATGCGGGAATTTACTGTACAATAAATTACAGTATAATGCTACAGCACCATGCCATACGGATACTTAAAGTAGGTGAAATCTAATAGCAAATATACCAAATACCAATTGCAGGTCATATATCTGGTCAGGTTACCGTCGAGACATGTGAAATTAAGTGCAAATTGACAATTTGGGTGAAGAATAACTTAAATTGAAATAAAAGCTACGCACATCAAATTGTTAAATACTGTGTTAAAACAACAAGTCACCCATACCAAACTTTCTTTTTTATTATTTTTCCCTTGCATTACACATTTTCACTTGCTTAAAACCTGTTTTAAACTAACATCTCAACTCATTGTACATTCCCACTAATACTAGCGTAAGTGACGACGAAACATGTCTGGAAATAAACTATCAAGGTTAAGAGTATTGAAATTACTTATGTAATTGTGAAAACGGTTTCTTGTTTTTTCAGATGGATTATGGGAAGCTTGTTTCGCAGTTTAAACTAGAAACACTGATTAAAGATGAAGTTGCGGAGCTTGCTGGCGGCCTTCACGAGGTTAGGGACCATACTTTGCTACAGACAGCCCATTAGGAGCACATTCTTTTCGAAACGTCAAAAATTGTCTCAGCAACAGTACAAAGAGACCAACTCTTTCAATCCCAGTCAATTATCAACATCCAAACTCTCCTTACATATAACATAAAGAATGAAGATATTTGGTAATGAGAAAATGAGATTTGATTGACTAACCAAGCAAACCTGGCGATAAAAAGTATGGACTCTAGATGGGATAATTTACCAATACAACTCTGGGACTGAAAGGGTTAACCACACTAGATGAGAGAACT
>JAOBRD020522465.1:0-16943 GCA_027575215.2 Hydrozoanthus sils | reverse complement strand
ATCCCCCTCCCATCTCCGGTCCTTTTCCATGCGCCCAAGCACGTGGAGATAATAATCATTTTCTATCATCACAACAATGCAATCACTGAATCAGTGAGACACGACTTTTCGACCTCTTGTCCGCCATGACTTGTATTTCAAAGAGCTGTTATTGACCGATGCAAAAATTGAAACCTTGAAGTAAACCAATTCAATTAGTGAATTACTGTTTTCCGTTTGAAAGCTAAGCCCCCCCCTCTTTTGCCGCTCACTCACTTGAGAGCGTGCAATAAATAAGCCAGTTCGACATTGAGAAACACATGCGCGCGTCGGGATAAAATGAATTATTCATCAACTAATAATGATTCCCATCCCGTTTCATTGCGTTCCTTTGTTTAAGTTTCGTGAATTTTACATTTTATTCCGACACGTGCATGTATTTCTGAAGTTCCGAACTAGCTTATTATCGATCTTTCGCCTAAAATTGAAAACAATGCAAGAAGGCAAATTCAAAGCATCTTGCGTCATCGCTATTCCCGTCTGACCTCCCTTACGCGAGTTCGCATTTCAATGACGTAACCAACAATAGCTATAGGCCCAATTTCAGGAAGTGCCAATATTATTCATCAAACACGGGCTAAGAATTTCTCCTTACAAAGTCTTTTCTAGTTTAGTGTAGTTAAATCGTTTATGGTCGAAGGGGATCTTTGAAAACCGCAACAAGCAGATTTGGCACATGCAACCCGGCTGCATTTGAATCAGTGAACCTATGAGTTTAATAGGTAACAAAATTTATGAAAAAGAGTTTTGATATTATTTCTTCTTGCCTTATTACTTACCACATTTATACAGCAAGAAACTTGTGCATAAATGTTTATTATTGTACGTAAGTATCTGAAAGATTACTGACTACTCAAAAATATGCTTTGATACGATAAACTTCATCACATTTAAAGATAACCTGATTAACTAACATTTACCCAATCAATCGAATTATCTTGTTCTAATCATTAATATCAGATGTTATTTTAACGTTGAATCAGTTTTTGGTGAACTTCGTTTAACAACGAGAGACGTTTCGGCGTCCTGCTCAGTGTTGGCAATCAGACTTAGACGCTGCGAAACTGTAAGTTTAAATGGATATATTTTCATCATAACACTATCAAAACTTACAAAGTTAATGATCAAATTAATACTGTCTCTGCTGCTACTCTTCCTTTATTGCCTAAACGGTATAGAAAATGTTCACACTAGTAGAAGGAATTATGTAATTTGACGAAAAAACAAAGCAGGGTTGTTTCAACTACCGGAGGAAGGTGCTAGTTGAATCAAACAATGGCTTATTGTTAGGAAATGCAAAAATTGGTACTTGTGAAATCAAACTTTCCGCGACGAGGCTAAGTTTTGACGGACCTTGCGGATGTGATGTATGGGGAGTCGCTGCTAATTAAGAGTTCTGAGAGAGGAGACAAGAAAAAAAAACTCAGTCACTCAAAGCAAATGACTTTTTTTAGTTATATATATGGTTTATCAAAGTATAACCTTTGTGAGAACTAAACAGGCCAATAATTTAATGCCACTTTGTATACATAAACTTCGTTGGCTCAATTAAAGACACGGTTTTGTTAAATCAGCAGGAGGTAAAAAAATATGGGTCACATTTTTTATTATAAAATCAACAGAGAAAACAGTATGTTTATTGCATTGTGTAAATTTTGATATATCTCGTGTTCCCTTGAACAGTAAGCGCATACCTTCACTTGCTGACTAGTCAATTTGTTTATTATTCTTTTGCAGACTAAATGATTCAGTAAGTTACAAATATTTCCAAACAGCAAACTCATTCGAAATATTTAGGTTAGATGTGCTTACAAGATATTGTTCAAACGACTCCAAACTTACATCACAGCAAGTGATATTTACATGCCGCAAGCTTTTGTTTGTTACGGTGTTTACCCTTTGGATTTTAAGTTGAAAATAAATATTACTTGACTTTTCTACGAAGCCCTGGACAAGAAAAACCAAGGTATTCAGTGTTCAGGAAGCGACTCTTCATGGTTTCGCTTATGTCATCTCAGTCAATTGTTCTCGGCCAAGGAAGTACGTTTTCAAATTTAATAAGGCGCTTTGCAACATCTATTTTCAGTTTAGCATGTGGCTAAAAAAAAAACACTCGACTAATTCAGATCCGTGACTTTATGAGTTCTATATGGATAAGCGCCTTTTGCAAAAAAAGACTTCGGATCAAGTGCGAAGTTGGCAATTGTTTGTCGCGGAAAAGTTTACCCCGCGTGTTTTGTCTCGATAATTTTTTCAAGTCACACGCCATTGGCTCGGCTTTACACTTTTAAACTACGAACAAAATAAAATGAAAGGTCTTAACAAGAGCTCAAAGTTTAATGGTTACAACAGTGAGAAGTCAGTACAATTTGCAGCAATATCTCACAATGTTGTCTGAGTTCGTGGTGAAGTGATCTTTACAAAGGGACAATACTTCTTTAATTAGCGGTCATTTTAAATTCTCACGTGATCTTTTGTTTTTGTTTGGCGTTCGCTTGAACGAGTTTGAACTTTATTATTGTTGACGCGTCAAATTTAGTTTCATTTCATTTTTGTCTTCAGGAGGAAAGTCAGCAGCGTGGACCGTATTCAAAATGTCAAAACAAGAGCACAGGCCAACAAGGTCGAGCTTAGCATTTTCCGTTGAGAATATTTTGAAAGAGGACTTTCCACGACGCTTGGCTTCAAGTCCAAGTAAAACATGTCCTGTCTATGTTCTCCCGTTTGAAAGGCGAAGCGTTGCTGTTCCGCTCCCTGTATACTGTGGGTTGCAGTACGGTCAATATAGCCCATTTCCTATCTATGCTCAACCATTTTCCCGAATTGCTGGGTGCCAGAGCGAAACTGCAAACTTGTACCAAACAAGAAGTGAAGTCAACTCTTCGACCGTTTCACCGACTTTCTATCGAAGAGAAGTTAAAAGTGTTGCAAGTTCAAGCGCTCATGAGAGAAGGGCCGCAACTCCAGGAGTTTTCGTTAACAGAGGTGAGAAATGGGATAAGTGTGTAATTTTATACAATTGTCGCTTTGGGTGAAATTATGAACAATTCAGCTAGCATTGAAAAGACAAAATGAGTAAGCTTTTGAGCTTTACGTGCCGGCTAATTTGCAATGCGTTCAATTGTCAGCGCTTCTCACACTGGAATGCGCGTCAACTTCACGCCATTTATGGAGGCGTCCAGTTTTTCAAACGAATTTCATACGAAGCCGGTGTAAAGTTGAATCAAGTCTCTCGAATATAAGTTTATTTGGTTATGGTAAATTAAACTCAAATGACTTAAATGTTTTCGTTTTTCACTTAAAGAACAGCTGACCTTTTCTTCTAGGGGTTGAACAAAATGGGTCATAGTTACATTCAGCCAAAATGTAACTTTATTTCGGTCCCTCTATAAGCCAACAATTATCGACCTTTAAATCCATTTAACCTTTTCATTGTTCTTCAAAGCTGGGGTTTGCTTAGCCAACGTTTTGTTTCCTGGCACAAGTTTTAACTATTTAGGCTGTTTAGCAAATATTTTTGCCGTTATATTTGTGGTGTTCTGAATTTTAAAATACTTGGCGAGTCGTCTCGTCTGGGTTTACAAGAAGTTGTTTCGTATGCTTAACGAACGGTAGAAAATTATTGAGTTTAATACTGAAACCTTGGCTCTTAGGTGAAAGAGAACAAAAGGCAGCGCAAGCTGTTTAAGATTGTGTAAAAAGTTTAGTGTAAAACTTCGTTTAATCCTAGTTTACATGAACCAATACTTTTTTTAAAAAGAAACTAGAAAATCAAACATTCCGAGACAGTTGTAACAAATACCACTGTCTGGAATGTTCGTACACCGTCTGGGATACCGCTACTTCTAGAACTTATTTGTTAAAAGACAATTATTGTTAAAAAATACTTCTTACTAATAATTAGAAAAAATAGACTTCAATTTGTCCGTTCATCACTGCATACCATTTTGTGTCGAATAAAGACAATGTCAAAAATTTGTTTTGTTTCGCGAATTTGTACATACTGTATCAGTGTATGTCAGGGTAGTGAACCTAAAAATTTTGCGTAAAGAATTTATTAAGTTCATATTTCCTACCTCGAGAATTTAATAGCCGTTTTATTTATCGCAAAAAACAGAACAATGTGAGAGTCACACTCTTTTAAAATAAATTATTTTCGATGTCTGGCAAAAGATACTGTGTTAATATATTAAACAGCACAATAAATCGCCTCCTCATCAATCAAGTTTCGAATAACATGTATTTTTTTTGTTATAGTGAAACTATGTCCTTTTTCTTTATGAGTTTTTAATCTCGGTGAAAGCGTGCAAGTTTGAAAAAGATTGGACTTCAGTCTTTAGTGAAAGCTTGAAGTCTCCCTCACCGAAACGAGTTCCCCGAAATCATAACTTTGGCCAATATTGCTAAAGAATCTGGTTTAATGTTTTTCTACCCTTTCAAACTCGCCAAAACAATTTGGTTCTGTATAGAATAACTGAATTAATTCACCAAAACTGTACAAAAAACAACACTACATTACTTGTATTTTTAAAACATCGCCGCTGGTTTGAACTGAAATGAACGAGACTGCTAAATTGGTGATTGAGGCGTCGCTCTTAAGAGAACTAGCTGAAAGAATTAAAAGCGATTTCCGCTGTTTTGTGCTGTTTCGGTGTAATACGAGGTAGCCAGGTACAGTCAGACCTGAAAAACAAAGAGAGACGATAAATCAGTTTTGATGTCTACGTCTCACTGAGTGATACCTGTAAAATTTTTTTTTTCTTTTTTCCCATCCCTTTTTGCAAATTTATTCTATCTGCTAGCGGTTTTAAACCTTTCAGAGTTACATGTCGGATCAGCGATGAAACAAAAATCGCTGGAAAGATATTCTGGCCTTCGACGATGGCTTCATTCATGCAGAATATTCAGCTTCAATAGCTCAAATTCAGCTTTAGCTTTTAAGGGGATTTTTCAAAGCTAAAAGCTTTCAACAAAATCAGAGGAAATATTTTATTACTGGATTTCACAAACCTTCGCTTATGTACCAGACAGTTCGCTTGGTACCTTACACTAGTATGAAGCGGAAAGCGATACAGATTTCTTTTTGCAGTAAATGGATATTAAAGTGATTTAAAACCTGTTTGTTGAATAAAAAGACGAAGTATTTAGCAAAAATAGTTGTTGGTTTCTTTTAATAGCGAGAACTTTGCGTTGTTGAAAATCAACATCGAGTCACGTACTAGTATCACTATCAATATACATAATTTGACACTTCACTTCTTTTCTCGTTAAAATACTTAAACTAAACGAGGTTTACGACCGAACAGCAATCCATTTTTGTTCACTAATTATCAGTTAGTCGTTTAGATTTTCTTGTTCTGGTTATTTTGCCCCAAGAAAGCAGCTTTCGGGATCGCCTTTTAGGAACTTCCGTTGTGTTTTAAACTACTTGGTGTAAAGCGGCAGTTCCGCTCTAAGGCTTAGCGCGGTCTCACACCCAGAATTATGGCTCACACCGGAAAGTCTAACAAGCGAGCGCTGCTCAGTTCATTGTTGTAAGTAAACCACAACCACGTCAAGAGAATATCCTTAAGAGGACATCATGTAAATGAATTCTGATCTCTTTGTTGTGACATGAAGTGAAAATTCCTGACGACACAAATATCGACCAACGTTGGGTGATCTTTCTTCAGTTTCGAGAGCGCATACGATATGCAAACAGACTTGATACAGGAAAAAATATTGGTTTTACTGTGTTTGTGAGCGTTGTTTTTATACCCATCGGCAAAGAAGCTTTCTTAAAATGCTTTTAGTTTTCATTTCGAAACAAACAGTCGGTCCGGTTGTACGAAGGGTAAGGTGTCTTTGAACATAGCGGTGGAGGTACTGTGTATGTATTAAAAACGGCAGAAACTTAGAGTATGAAATGACGATGTCAAAGTGAATTATGTTCAAGTTAAATGAGGCAGGCAAGAACGAGATGTTTATCAGCGAGACCGTCGCAAAGTTTAGCTTTCTTCAAGTTATTTGAAAGTTTGTGCTAGCTGGCTGAATCGCTACATTTCCGCAAAATTTGCTGTTAGCATTCGTATAGTGCTTTGACCAACTAGTACCTTTCAATCGTCAACCGACTTTTTTTTTAAGCCTTTTTTTGTGTGCAAGAAAGGATATGGGATTTATTATTGGAACAAGATTGAAGCAAAGCCTAAATCTCAGTTCTGAGAGCAACCTTACGTGATCAAAGAAATTAAGTCGAGTATTTTTGTATTGCTAGTTTTCGAGTTTGCCGGCTGTTGTTTTCTGTTTTACTTATGAAGATTAATATATGACACAAAAAAAGGACAAGCAACAATATAGCGCAAAGTTCATTACAAAAGTTGAAAAACTCCCGCTATGGTCGGCAAAGGCAATAGAGGCAAACATATACTAGGTTAACAAGCGAAATCAGGGCTCTTGATATGCACTGGAAGAAACTCCCTTCTTTCTCGGTTGTCAAACTTGCTCGGGGTTTCCAGAATGCTGTTGGAAAATATGTGGGTTGAAAAGTTCTTAGGTTCTTACTCCAAACGTAATCCTGTGGCTTTATCCAAGTGTCTGGACGAGACACCTTGAGAGCTGTATTCAGTGGTGGTAAACTTGTGTGCTTAGAGGCCCCTGCCAGTTTCAACTCGATTCTGAAACTATTCGCACGTATGGGATTGTCGGACTCAGGAACTTGGACTGACTTCGATCATCTCTTGCGTGGCGAACCTTGGTTAGGTTTTACATGCTACGACCCTACGAAGTTGCCATTTATTTTAATTAAAAAGTCTTGAAGAGTAGAAATGATTGGAGTTCAATTTTTGATCGTGTCTCGCTTGCAGTTGTTGTTAGGTCGGTCTAAAAAAACGTGGCCGCTTGTTTAGCTCGTACACGACTACTCAACCTATACACTGTTTTTTTTTTCAAAAGCTGCCCTTTCCTCGTCATAGGTTGGAACTAGTGGTTCATTTATCGTTGCTCTAGACAAGTTGAAATTAGTTTTGAACAGATAGTATTTCTCAAGGGAACTGACAACGAAGAAAGAAAGGAATTTCCGTGAAAATTGGCCAGGAGAACGAGATATCTTCAATTACCGAAACAACGTCGTCGATCGACTCGAAAGGGTTTTCAGAAAAGGGTAGGTTTTTATAGCTTGGTTTATAAGAGTTTTACTTGGCAACGATCTGGTTATATAAGTATGAAAGAGGCTAAGAGAAACGTGGCGGCGTTCGAAAGAAAAGAAAAGAGCTGCGTCGAGTGCGTTTTTTTTTTGTTTGCAATGTGCTCGCATCGCCGTTTACGGGAAAGAATTCGAAGATCCTTGGGTACTAGAGATCTAAAGACCAAATACAAGGCGTGGCATAATCGACAATAAGGCAAATTTTTTTTATCTCTTTTCTTCACTCTATGAATTTCTTGAGTCTTTGAAGGCGCTTCTAAATTTAAACACTTTTTGCACGGGAAGTGTTTGTGCTGTCATATTTCACTTCGACTTCAATTAATCAGTCTGCAGCTTTAATCCATTAGTTACTGAATGAACATTAGTTCCAGTGAAATAACACGAAGCACTTCCTGTAGCCATAGAAAAGGTTCATAGTCTCGTTAAGTGCTTGTTTTTGTCTCGCGACTGGTTGCGCACGTGCATGCGTTCTTTTTGATGGCTCGCCGCGCGCTTGAGTACCTCGGTTTGGCACCACGTACGATTTAAGATTAACTTGAAGCTTACTTTTTAACAGTTTGTCGAGGTTGACTCTGAAAACTGACAATCACCTATTTTGGAACTGTTTGAATATCAAACTTTAAGTGAAATGGGTTAACATCGCACGAGTTAATCTCCGAACTCGGAGAAGTCTTTAAAGTAAAGTAAAAGGGTGCGGTGATTTAGGACTTCAAAAATGATCTTCGAAATTCTCGCTTTTCAGAGACCTTGATTGATCTAAGTTCAGTCCATTTAGATAGTTTGTCTGTATTTGGTGCTGTTTCAAAGATTTTTAGTTAACGTGTAGTTCCCAAAACCGCCTGGTTAGCCCGGTTGGTAAGGCACCAGTCTGCCGTGCGGGAGATCTGGGCTCGATTCCAGGTGCCGGACCTTCACTCAGGGTCTTAAAACAACTGAGGAGAAGGTGCTGCCATTGCTCTAACATCTGCAAACGGTTAGACCTTCGCGTCTTCTCGGATAAGGACGTTAAACCGTAGGTCCCGGGTAGCAGGCCTCGAAGGGGACCTCGAGCCCTAATGCCTGTTCTCCCGTGACTCCTTGAGTCAGAATGTTATAAAACCAAAAAGCAAAATAAGTTTTTAAATTTCGATTGCGGCGAATAGTACATTGGGGACCTTTTAATCATGCATGACGATTTCGATGCTTAGAATGAATCACAACTCTCGTTTTCTCAGTTTTTAGACTCAGGGTTGAACTCGTCCAATTTGCTCCTGAAAAACCCTTCCAAACATTCTTTTTATTTTCTGGCAAAGGTTCGATTGAAAAGAAAGTTGCCCGGCACTGTCATTCAGTTCTTTAAAACACTGTGTGTGCCAATAACAGACAATATCTCTAAAGAGAGCCAAGATACAAAACAGAGCATCAAGAAGACCTGCCGATTATAAGAGTCGCTCACTATTATATGCCTCATTGTGTCCCGGAGCAAAAAATCTTTGTATGTGGGCGAGACATTATTTTAATAACTGCTCCTTCATGGCAGACAACAAACAATTGTGTCATGATTTATTTTGCGGCCGTATATGTTTTTGTTTTTGCGCAGTTTCTTCACGGAAAATCGAGACAACAATAGACCTGGGTCTCCCAGGGAGCTGGTATGCCAGACTATACGAAAACAGCTTTTGACAGGGCTTTAGAAGATTCAGTCTTCCGTCTTTGAGAAGTATTAGAGCTTCAGCTAAGACAAGAGAAGTCTTCATGATCAATTTCAATGCGGAAATTTAAAGTGTGATTTTTTTCATCCTAAGATACATATATTTGCGGCTTACCCCGTTAGGACTTCCGCTTCTATGCAGTCCAATATAGGGGTGAATATTGACTCGTAATTTACTCGCACTTTCGAATGCTAAAAATTGAATTCAACAGCGTTTTCATTATCAACCGTACAGTTCAACCTGTTTCAATCAAATTTGTGTTTGAAAGAAAAATTTAAGTTTTCCAAACGCTTTCCAGAGATGCGAGGGTCCATAGTATGTTGCAATTATCTTATTTACCTTGAAAATAACTTCTAATATCATTTAACCGACGCCGACAGAACTATATCAATGTATTTTAATCACAGAGTTAGTGTTCCGACTCTCCAGAAGAAAATACGTGAAAAGTCAGAATCGGTTTGGTATTGGCATTGTAGCTAGTTTGAGCGAAAACCAGTTTGCATAATTGCAGGAGAATGGCATAACAGTATCTCGCTGTTACGATACATGGTCGAGTTTGGTAATATTTTGTTCCAAGAGTTTTAGGTCGACGCACCAACATTGTAACTTTTTTTAAAGATCCAAAACACTCATGTTGGTATTAAAGTGAGCACTGGACGACTGACTGAGTTGACTCAGCAAATGCCTTAATGAGTTTTTTTTAAACAAATAGTAGGGCACGTTTTGTGTAGCTTAAACAAAGAGAAGCCGATTATTCGATATCGAAAGATTCCATGATTGACAGTTCCCGCTGAATAGGAGAGCTCAGTAAAGCATTCAGCAAGTTCTCCGAGTCACCTGGGAGAAGCTAGGGGTGGAGAGTTTCTTCAAATTTTCGCCTTTTCATCTAAATTGTTCAATCAGTGCCCTTTGCCTAGCAGGAGTCGAATAGTCGCTCATAAGCATGCGCAGTTCAAAGAATTCGAGGTACGCAGAACGATATTATTTATCAGCAGTAAGGGGTAGAATAAACAGACGAAATTACCTTACCGTGGTGTTTATCGAGTAATTGAGACCGTTTAAATATTAGTTGTTTATTTGTAGTTAGTGCTCACCCGGGGGGTAGGGGCAGAGAAGCAGTTGCAGCAGTAATTCTGGCAGCACAGAGTTGATCATGATAGTCTCTATTCAGTGGATTACGTCAAATTGTTTCTCGAAGACAATTTTATTATCATTTCAAGGCAAAAGTCTCTTAACAGTATAAGAATGCTTGGAAGGGGGATGCGCCATTGTCAGTAATTGTTTTGGGCTGAGCGACGTTAACACTGAGCACAATCTTGTCAGGCACCGATAGTTTCTGTTTTGATGGAGAACAATACGGAATACTGAAACAAGCATTCTATATTAATGATTTTTTGTTATTTTTATTTCTGTTATTATATCATCGATGCTGTTGTTATTGTTATTATTATTACTACTACCGATACTATTATTATTATTATTATTATTATTATTATTATTATTATTATTATTATTATTATCATTACCCTTGATACCAGAATATTTGTGCTTTTTTAAAAGTATGATATTACCACAATGGAATGTGGATTGCATGCGTAACATATCTACGTGTTCGTAATTGTAACCGCAGCGTCTTGTATCTGAAAGGTCACGCGTTTTTCTTCATAACAGCCATTAGTTTCTCAGATTATGCCCAAATAAAAACAACTTGCATGGTTGATTTTCGTCATAGACGTTGGTCTGTCCATGAATCTTACAATGAGCTTTTCCGCTTTCAGTTAACGGAAACTGGTAAAGTTGATCTTTTGTGTCTCGCTTGTTTTGAAACGCTTCACGGGCAGATTTACTAATTTAGGAGACGCCGACAAAGCACGCGTACGCAGTTGACGTATATTCAGGAGTTTGATATTCTCCTTGTTGAAGAATAACTGCGCGACTGCTGTTCTATTTTGTTGAGCCGGCACTGTGTCAACAAAGAATTTATAAGATTGTTCAAGTGAAACGAAAGACACTCGATCGTATTTGTTTGACTCTGTTCCAAAAAAGAAATGTTTTAAACACAATGTTTGACCTGAACAGAACTCCGCCTTGTTGGAGTAATTTAGAACAGAGCGCAATTGTTCAGCCCATCACGTTTTATTTGCAATTTGGACATTTCATTTTGGTTCAATTTTCGGAGAACATTCCGAGGTGTTATTATGTTTTTTCTGTTCAGAAACAAATATTAAGCAACATTTTCAGTCTAGCTCTATTGAGGGTTAAAGTGTTGTCCAGCTGGTGTTGTCTTTACTCTCGTTATACTCGCTTTCAGTTAGCCAAACTGAAACACTTCTTATTTTCTGATATTCGAACACACTTTGTAAATTTTCCGAGCCCCACACTAATTGCATTGTCTTCGCGAATAAATTGCGTCTACACCTTTTTAGCATTGATGTTAAAACAAATGCTTTGCCTTCTCCTCTCGAAGGAAGGAAGGGCTTGTGGCGAAGCTAAAACAAGCAAGAAAGGGAGTGTGTACTCGGCAAATAATCTTCTGCTAACAGTCTCGATATAAAATAATGCGCTCATTTTGAGAACATGAAACTGGCTTTATCATCATATACTTGATCATCCAATACTCGTTATCCTATACTCGTCAACCTATACTTAATCATCCTATGCTCATCATCCTATACTGATTGTGTTAGTACGCTCCAGCGTTCTATGCATCCGGGTGAATTCGGCCACGTGATAGCTTGCACGCAAGTAGAATTGCAGAAATGCATAACAGATAGCGATCGATGCCTTATCTATATACACAGTTAGTGGTTTTGCAAATATTTTAGTTTCTCCTTTATTAGTAATTTTTGTCTAAATGTACAAAAATTCTCATGCGAACTGTTTTAATTTTTTTATTCAGGGCCAGAGCGTAGAGAAGGTTCACTGGAGCGAATGGATTCTAACGGCGAAAGAATATCTCCGCGCAAAACTTCAACTAAAGATGTAGCAGACGGCTCCAAGGGCGGGACGCCGAAGAAGAAGCGCATTCGCAGCCATTTCTCCCAGATGCAGTTACAGTATCTTGAGAATGTGTTCTCTCGGCAGCAGTACCTCAGTCGGGACGAACGGACACTGTTGGCTGGTGCCCTGGAGATGACAGAACTCCAAATACGGAACTGGTTTCAAAATAAGCGCTACCAAAAAAGGCATCGCGAGTTGCAAGACTTACAAAAGACCTCCACAAAGCAGGTTCCTGTCAAAGTGCTGGTCAGTAACGGCGACGCACCATCTCCGCATGCGCAGTTCACGTCACCCTCTGACGCGGCACCAAAAAATGAGCAATTTTTAGAGCGTAAGGAGTCCTCAGAGCAGTCCCATATATAGTTTCTGGTACCATTATCAGTGTTTGGTAAGCGATGGTTCAACATAGAAACATCAAACTTCAGTCGGGCTGTCTTGTTTACTAGCACGCAGAGAGGAACAAAAAAGTGTTTCAGACATGAATTAAGAACGTACTGCCAACTCCTTTACAAACGAGTTACGCACTGTTTCAAATGCTTTACGACAATTGGTTTTTCATGTCTTTCTCTAGGTTAATGACATATTGGTGTCTTGAGATTGTTAGTTAACTTTATATTTGGTGTTCTGTCTGTGCATTTTGTAAACTTTCTAACTATTTGTGGCCTAAATTGAGAGTAGTTCTTAGCAGTGATAGTGTACATATTTTTAGTGCCGTTTAACGGTCCGAAGAAGACTCCGTTTTTGAGTAACTCTTAGCCGTGTGCCGAAAATATATTTATTACTAGGAAAATGGAGAAAACAGTTTTAGAAACGGCCAATATTTGATGTTTAAGGCTTTGTCAGGTAATGCAGCTATCAATTTCTCTCCGGGATGGGTAGGTGAGGGTAAGGATTTTGTAGTTTTCCATAAATTTTCTTAAGATATGGAAAAAGTTGAGAGAATTGAAGTAGTTCGTCCCATTTATTCTTAGATACCCTACTTTACCTTCCCAGACCGTTTCAAGTGAAAGGGCATGATTGTGAACCCCCACAATAATCATCCCTCCTCCCCCCCCCAAACCCTCACTCCCTCCCCTCAGGATTTTGATAGAAGCGTAATGAAACATATAATATTAAATCGGACAAAGTATTCTCTATTTTTCAGGATATAGGACTTGACTCGCGTGTATACTATTTTATTTGGCCTATTGACAAAGATCTATATTATTTTTGATACTGCTGTATAAAAAAAAGTTAATTTAATTTCCCGTTTACTTCATTTTATAAATATCAGAGTAAAGGATGACTTGTTTATATTACCGGACCCATCCCGAGTTGTTCATAAAGAAAAATGATTTTGGGTCCAAGGTAACACGTAGTTGCTTTAGTTCGTGTTAATTGCGAAACCTGAAACCGAGATTATAGTTAACTTGAGGCCAGAGTACACCCAAAGTGCGCTTTGTTGCGACTTTTTCTGTTTCTTACGATGCCTCCGCCATGATTTGAATCTACAAAATTTTATCGCTTATTAAACAGATGGTACGAAGGGGAGTCAGCTCGAATATTTTAAGATTTTTTGGATGAGTTTTAAGTTGTATTTTTTTTTCTTGAAGATTGGTAGAGAATTTTGAATTTGGTAATTTTTTAATAATTAATTAAGACAATATTTGGTGTACATTCGCCAAACCGTCATCAAGCCAAAGTTGTACAAGCACCTCATCAGGAGGGACGGTTTGCTGATTTTACTCGATATACTTCTTTTTCAAATTCCTCACCATCCAACAAAATTTTGGGTGTACCCGGGCCTTAAATTTAGGTGTGTTCAAAATGGCTGTATGTCATGGCTTGTGGTTGATCCAAACACTAGCCTGGTTTTCTCATTTTTTTTCACATCCGTACCGTCCTCCCAATTAGCTTTATTATTTAACCAGTCCTTTATCGGTTTGGACGGCTTACATTTTACTCGTAATACTCACTCAAAGGTAATTTAGGACTGCCTAAATCTGGCTAGATTATATAAAACAGCCCACTCAAGAGCAACGGACAAAACATTTAGTTCAGTAGTTGATAAACTATATTTCAATACGTCAAGGAAACGTTAACCCTGCTGGGTACAAGACGAGATGGGGACTGGAGAGATAGTGTGCGACAAAAATATGTTCAACATGTTGACATTGCAAGCTGCCTTCGCATTTAGTCCCATAGTTTTCTTTGAAACTTTTCGAGCCGTGTAATCGTAATTTTGGGCGTTTACTTGTTGCACAACCCCTCTCCCCCTCCCTTCTCCAGTCTTGCGGCCATCCGGCGATTTAAACTCAACGCTAGTTATCAGTTTTTTATTTAAAATAGCACCAAACCAGAATTGTGCAGAGCCTCGTAAAATAATTGTGAAACAAAATACTAGGACCCAACTTGAAAACATGGAAAAGGTTTTCGGACATCGAACTGTAAATATGAACAATCGAAAACTATTATTTATTGTTTAGTTGTTGCAGTTATAAATTAAAATCTTTTAAAAGGTTGTGTTTATCAAATAGATTGTTTTCCTTGGTTTTGTCTCTAATTAGTATAATTAATCGCATTAAGTTCAGAATGACAAACATTGGGCTTAAATTAGCCCTTTTTGTATGCATATAATTTTGACAGGTCGAAAATGGGCAAAGTACTGTACAGGTTTGGGTTCCGCTTAGTTGGGCAAAGTACTATTCAAGTATGGGTCCGGCTTAGATGGGCAAAATACAAGTATGGGAAGTACTGTACAAGTATGGGTCTTAGGCAAAGTACCAGTATAGGCCTTGGTTGGGCAAAGTACTGTACAAGTATGGGTCTTAGTTAGGCAAAGTACCAGTATAGGCCTTGGTTGGGCAAAGTACTGTACAAGTATGGGTCTTAGTTAGGCAAAGTACCAGTATAGGCCTTGGTTGGGCAAAGTACTGTACAAGTATGGGTCCGACTTATACGGGCAAAGTACAAGTATGGGTCTTAGTTGGGCGAAGTCTGTTCTTCAGCAAGTTTGAGCATTGCTTGATTGCCAAGTGTATAAAGATGCCACTGACTACACGGCTCTGCTCCAATACTTTCGTAGAACTTTTGCGATGACTTGTTCCATTCCAGAACGTGCCAGTTCATCTTGTAACAGCCGCTTTCTTTTGCAATCTGAAGTAAAAGTAATTCATCAAGAGTTGCCACACTAGCTCCACTTCCAATACTCTCACTGAACACATCACAACATGTCACCGACATGTCAAGACTGAACAAAAGAAATTAAAAAACAAAGTTAGCCTCTTGTCTAAAGGTTTTCCTTTATTAACCTGGTTAAATTTAACACTGGGTTAAGGGTTATTTTTACAACAAAAGGTTTGCTTTGCTTAAAAATACTGCTCAGAATTTCAAACAATAAAAGTATGTTGGCCATAAAGCGAAGTTAGTTACAGCGTTTCCGTTGCAGTGCCAGTCCTTTTTTCGTTCATTGCTGTTGTGTTCATCGAGAGTAGAGACTGGCACTGCAACCAAAAGAAGTCACATTTCAAAATGGCGGCGCGCGGGAATTCAAACCGAAGAAATGATTAAGTTAAAATTTATGTACAGGATTATAGAATTGGAGCGGCTGATACGGACACAGACTTTAAGTTTTGTTTGAGATCAATAACGTTACACAGTGGAGGATTCCTTTAGTAAAGGCGAAATTCAGCCTCCAGTGGAGTAGGAGAGACAAACTTAAAACAAAGCAATGTCCCGTAAAATGCTCCTAAATGGATAACAGAAATGAAAAATGTAACAAAAATTTATTCCTTATTACTATAGGTTTGTACAAGCATTTCGTAAATATTCATTCTGTAAAAGTTATCGTAACACTGGTGACATACTACAATACCTTAGCCACTTCTCTCAGCAACTTCTTGCCAGCTCCTCTTCCTGTATGGAGAACTTTAAATTATCAACACAATAATGATTTCTAAAACTATATTAACCACTGGCAACAGATATGCCGTTACTGTTGACGACCAACATGAGTAATCAGCTACCAATCTACATGATCATCATGAGTAATCAGTTGCCAATCTAGATGATCATCATGAGTAATCAGCTGCCGATCAAGATGATCACCACGAGTAATCAGCTGCTAATCTAGATGATTACTATGAGTTAACTTCTGCCATTCTAGCTGATCACTATGCGAAATCAACTGCCAATCTAGATCACCACGGGTAACAAGCTGCCAATCTAGATGATCATCACGAGTTATCAACTGCCAATCTCGATGATCACCATGAACAATCAGCGGCCATTCTAAATGATGACCACGAGTATTCAGCTGTCAATCTAGATGATCACCATGAGTAATCAGCTGCCTTTCTAGATGATCATCATGAGTAATCAGCTGTCACTCTAGATAGATGATCACCATGAGTAACCAGCTGCCAATCTTGAAGATCATTATGAGTAATCAGTTTCCATTCTAGATGATCTTCGCAACGAGTAATCAGCTGCCATTCTAGATTATCACCTTCAGTAACCAGCTGCCAATCATGAAGATCATCATGAGTAATCAGTTTCCATTCTAGATGATCATCGCAACGAGTAATCAGCTGCCATTCTAGATGATCACCTTCAGTAACCAGCTGCCAATCTAGATGATCACTACAAGCAAGCAGATGGCAATCTAGATGATCCCCATGAGTAATCGCCTGCCAATCTAGATGATCAGTATGAGTAATCAGTTGCCAATCTAAATGATCATCATTAGAAATCAGGTGTCAATCCAGATGATCACTATGGGTAATCAGATGCCATTTTAGATGATTACCATAAGTAATTAGTTGTCAATCTAAAAAATCACCACGAGTAATCAGCTGCCACTCTAGATGATCGCCATGAGTAATCAGCTGCCACTCTAGATAGATGATCACCATGAGTAACCAGCTGCCAATCATGAAGATCATCATGAGTAATCAGTTTCCATTCTAGATGACCATTGCAACGAGTAATCAGCTGCCATTCTAGATGATCACCTTCAGTAACCAGCTGCCAATCTAGATGATCACTACAAGCAA
>JAOBRD020522361.1:0-12475 GCA_027575215.2 Hydrozoanthus sils | reverse complement strand
AAAATACTCTTTGACTACAGTTTGTGAAGTTATCAATGACTCCAGTTTCAAAAACACTCTTTCATTACAGTTTGTGAAATAATCAATGATTCCAGTTTCTAAAATACTCTTTGACTACAGTTTGTGAAGTTATCAATGACTCCAGTTTCAAAAACACTCTTTCATTACAGTTTGTGATTTAATAAATGATTCCAGTTTCAAAAACTCTTTAATTACACTTTCTGAAGTAGTCAATGATTCTAGTTTCAACAAGTACGACTGTACTACGGGACCAGGAACTGGTGGTATTACTGTATTGCTTTAAACCTTATTTATTATATTAATTTTCTCAGTTTCACACTTCGACCGATTCGTACCGTACGAAGCGTAACGTGTTTCTCGTACTAGAGTGGGACATGATCGCCAAAACACAAAAGAGACTTCTTCTTAATGCATTATAACATTGTTTTGAATTGAATTTTTCTCAATGAATATTAATAAGGAAGTATTTGTGTTGTACGGTACAATCAATAATTGCTCGTAGAATCCCTCAAATATCAAAAATAAAAGTCTAACTCAGTCATTCAATAGATATTTCTGCTTATGACCACTGACCAAACATTTATGGTGATTTAATGCGAACTGACGTACCCTTAGTTCTTTTAGTTAGTCGGCTTCGGCTATGCATACTAATTTTGAAAACTAATTGTGAATATCAATGTGTACGGCGCAATCAAAAATTGCTCGTAAATTTTCTCAAAATTCAGGAATCAAAAGTCTAACTCCGTCAATCGATAGGAATATCCCTTAGAGTCATCATGGGAAGTTTTATCACGATCTGATACGAACTGAGAAACGTCGCCCCTCAACAACAGTAACAAGAAGATTGGCAGCGTTTGGGGACCAGTTCCTGGTCCAAAACACTCTTTCATTACATTTTGTGAAGAAATCAATGATTCCAGTTTCTAAGATACTCTTTAATTACAGTTTGTGAAGTAATCAATGATTCTAGTTTCTAAAACACTCTTTAATTACAGTTTGTGAAGTAATCAATGGTTCTAGTTTCTAAAATACACTTTAATATTTACAGTTTGTGAAGTAATCAATGATTCTAGTTTCTAAAACACTCTTTAATTACAGTTTGTGAAGTACAACTAGTTAGTGTTAATTAGTTGTGTGCACGAGGCGAATTAAAAGTGTTGATCCGGAAAACCTAAAAGTACGCTTTGCAAGACTAATTTCTGGCTTTGGTATGCTGAAGTCCGATTTTCCTCTTGCACTGTGTGTGTGAACAAGAATTTGTCTTACAGTGAAGAAAATTACAGTGAAACACACTTGAGATTTGTCAGGAAATGGCCAGTCCTCAGGAAAATGATAGTGTAGTGATTAAGGGGTTTGTCTTGTAAGAGAGGACAAGGTCATAGAGGTCCTTTTAGGTGAGAAAAGGTCAGTCCATTAATTACAGTCTACTACGTTCCTGTTTGATTCTGGACGGGGACTAGACAAGTTTTTTTGTTTTTAAAGCTAAACTTGTTTTTTAATGTGTTTTCAGGTTTTAAGTTCGAAAGCAGTTCAGCACACGTTGTCTCTTATGCACTCCTGTGGAATGTATGACTACTCGGGACAGTTTGCGTTTCACGTAAGACATAACTCTAGCGTTTATTTTTTATCCTGCATTAGAAATTGTTGTTCATTATCAATTTTGCTTGTTTGTTACGCTTGACTAATCAAAGATTGATGGAAAATGTTAACCGCCTAATTAGCCCAGTTGGTAAGGCGCCAGTCTGTTGTGCGGGAGGCCCGGGTTCGATTCCCGGTGCCTGACCTTCACTTGGGGTCTTAAAATAACTTAGGAGAAGGTGCTGCCTTTGTTCCAACATCTGCAAACGTTTAGACCTTTGCGTCTTTTCGGATAAGGACGGTAAACCGTAGGTCCTGGGTGGCAGACCTCGAAGAGAACCTTGAGTTCTATTTTCTAAATTTTCTTGAATAGTAATTGGTAAGGGCGAAAAAAGCCAAAAGTTGATATTGATTTGAATTATGGAATTTAAAATTGTTTACCAACTTTTATACTAATCGAAGTATACCTGCAGTGCTAGTTAGCGGATAAAATATTCCCGCGTTATCTTTCGTGACACTACAGGTGGGTCTACCAGCCAAATCAGGAGTATCTGGAGCGATCATGGTAGTGGTGCCCAAAGTCTGTGGTTTTATGTTGTGGTCTCCTCCGCTGGACCCCCTCGGTAACAGTGTCAGAGGGTTGCACTTCTGTAAGGTAAAAAAAAAATAATAAAATAAAAATAAATAATAATAATAATAATAATAACAATAATAATAATAATAATAATAATAATGATAATAATAAAGAATTATATATAGCGCACACCTCACTAAAAGCTCATGGCACTTTACAAATTACAATATAAGAGTATAGAAATTATAAAAGCAATGGCGTTTTCGTGTTTCGCACCACCCCATCAGGTTTATGTGCTTTAGCTAGTATAAAACTTTGCGGGTTAATACCAACCACTGTTTCCAGCCTGCCAGCAAATAAATTGTATCAGTCGTTTCAAAATACTTTTTAGAAACCAATTTTCGTTCTTTCTGATAGTGTGTAAGCTGTGTGGGGGAGTTAATTGGTTTCGGAGGTGGAACTTCATAGTTAAAACTTTTTTTGAAATAAGACGCTCGAAAAGAATTATATTAGATCAAATTCGAACCAAAGCGGCTCTGTCGTACAGGAAATTTAATAAGCTTTCAGAAGACATAGAATTTAGTTGGAATAGTTCAAAATCTAGAGCGCTATAAGCGAAAAAGCGAAGGTGTTGAAAAGGTGCGTCTGATACCTTAACGTGGGTATGTCTTTCGATGCAGGAACTCGTCAACATTTTTAATTTTCACAATTTCCACATCGTGCGCCACTCGAGCAAGAAACTGGATCCTCGCATGAAGAAGGGTGAAGTTCGGGTATGTTGTTGATGGCGATTTTATGATGATGATTTGAGTTTTGATAGTGATAAAAGGTAATGATATATAGTTTCTTAACTGTTAAAAGTATGAAATTAGTGGTTTCTGTCAGCGGGTAATGAATGATGATGGGAGTGGTGATTAATATGATGGGAATGATGATAGGGATGATGGGAATGACGATAGGGATGATGGGAATGATGATAGGGATGATGGGAATGACGATAGGGATGGTGGGAATGATGATAGGGATGATGGGAATGATAATAGGGATGATGGAAATGATGATAGGGATGATGGGATGATGATAGGGATGATGGGAATGATGATTGATATGATAGTAATGATGATAGAATTGATGAGAATGATAGAGATGATGGGAATGATGATATAGATGATGGGAATGATGATGGAAATGATTGGAAAAATGACGAGAATGATAGGAATGATGATAGCAATGATGGTAATGGGAATTATTATTGGAGCTGTGATGATGACATTTACTCTTTGTTCTTCCTAGGGTAAAAGGCTGATGTCATTGATATTCGCTGCAGCTAACGGAGATATCACCGCACTAAGGAGGTGACTGATAACACACCCTTTATTGCTTTTAAGCTAAAGCTAAGTCATTTCTCGAGCCAAAACGCCCATAAGGTCGGCATATATCTCCGGTTTTGTAGCGTTAAATGGAGTGGAAGCTGGTACTAATTTGTACAGTCGACTGGAACAAAGTCAGGTAAAGTGTCTTGTTCAAGGACATAACACAGTGGTCTGAGCGGGACTTGAACTCGCACCCTTAAATTGACAACACTAATAGCTTTAGAACCGTCGGCCACTGCACCTCAGATGGTTTTATTGGTTAACTGGTTATATTACAAGTTATCCATAGAAAATTGGAAACAGTATTTTGATAATCGCTACGGCTTCGATTCTCAAGATGCTTTTGGCCAGGCAAGTAAAATAATTGATAGCCAGGCTTCGACACGACAAAAACAAAACTCACTGGTAACTCAGAAGAAGAAATAAGATGAAGGCTCGAAACTTTTTTTAAAATACCTAACCACAAATGCATCCTAGCGTAGGTAATTTAGTGCTATCTGTAAATTTAGTTTGTTTTAATGTTTACTTTTTGTTCGTTTAATAGGTACCGATTGTCAGGAGTGGACATGAGTCTGCAGGACTATGACGGGCGGTCAGCGCTTCACTTGGCAGCTGCACAAGGCATGTGATGCAGTTGAAGTTACTTATTGTATTTTGATTGGTTCTTCATGAAATCTAGTTGGTCGGTTTTGTTGCAGGCAAAACTCAGATGGTAGTCTCTAAAAACTAGCTTTATAAACGCAGATCAGTTAGTCGTTGTGTAGTTACAATGATACTTAGTTAGAAACTGAAGAATTGATTTTATTGAACCCTTGCCATCGCACATTTTAAGGTATTGACGTTTTGAGCGTTCGTTCGTCGTCTTAAACTGCAATTTACCCGCTGACCAAGCTGATCGCTCAATTGTAAATAATTGTTTTTGTGGATTGAATCTGTTTGGTCGCTCTGTCCGGTCAGTAAATTGTTTTGGCTTTAGAAACAAGTTGTTTTAAAGATGCTCATAGTTGTTGACGACTGTTGAATGAATTTTGTTCTAAGTTGATAAATCAGCTTTCCAGAGTTGGCTGCCGTTGCGAACACTGTGTCTAGTATCACTCACTACTGGGTTCATTTGTTCAAAAGACGATTAGCTCTAATCCAGGGTTAACTACCATGACAACCAATAGGATTTGTTAAGAGTTAATCCTGGGTTAAAGTTAATCGGCTTTTTAACAACCGGCCCCTGGAAGATCAACAAGAACGATTCTTGACTAGTTTTTGCAAGTTTTCGAGTTGTAAACTTTAATTTACAAGTTTATATTCTCGGATAAGGACATTAAACCGTAGGCCCAGTCTCTCAATCTCCTATCGGGGGACTTAAAAGAACCCACAACACTTGTCGAAAAAGATATAGGGTGATCCTTATGTCATGGCGCCGTCTGCTCATAACTGAGGGCAGTTGTTAATGAGTATAAATGTGAGCCGTACTTTCTAAGATCCTCAATAGCAAAGACCGCTGTATTACTCTAATAGCAGGCGCTGAAAAGCCCTGATTGGTAACACTGATATAGCATTGTATTGTCAAGTTTTTTTTTGATATGTTTGATGACTGTGAAGAAATGTTAACGCATTATCAGCTTCTCTCTGATTGTAGGTGAATATGAAGTAGCAAAGTTCCTACTTGAAAACTGCAATGTACCCGCTGACCAAAGAGATCGGTATGTACTGAGTCAAAAAGAATAAAAAGATCGTCGTACAAAGAACCATCCATTCAAATAGCCTACAACCGCCGCCTGGTTAGCCTAGTTGGTAAGGCGCCAGTCTTTCGTGCGGAAGGCTCGGGTTCGATTCCCGGTGCCTGACATTCACTCAAGGTCTTAAAATAACTGAGGAGAAGGTGCTGCCTTTGCTCTAACATCTGCAAACGGTTAGACCTTCGCGTCTTCTTGGATAAGGACGTTAAACCGTAGGACCTCGGAGTCCAATAAATGGGTTGTAAAACCTGTTGGGTTCTCCGACTACCAACGACTATTAAGATATAAACTAGTAATATTCTCGAACTTATGAGCGATACATAAGACTGGCAATTCCCCGCTCACGTTAATTTAAAAATTGTTTCTAAAGTTCACATGTAAAGACGTGTGAGTCAGCCCCTTATATCTTATATAACCTTAAATGTTTCGGACAAGTTAATGTCTTTACTGTCTTACTTCTTCTCTCCCCAAGCACCAGTCAAAGTTCCGTGTTTTTATAGGATAGGTTTGATGTTCACAATACGTTGTCTGTTAGTGTGTTTTGAAATTTGGTGTATTAGTTTGTGTTTGTTCTTCAAACAGAGACATTGAACGAAAAAATGGTTTTGTTTTTAGATGGGGATTTACGCCTCTAGACGAAGCAGTTCGATTCAAACAACCCAAGTGTGAAGAACTCATTCGTCATCATTTTCGTCCACAAGGAAAACAGGATTGATGATGAATGAATGTCACGTAAAATGTTGCACGAATGTCGCGTAAACGATGCATGAGTGTCACGTGTATATCACGTCACTGGCACGTTATCAAGAGTGTTTCTTTTTCATCACAAGCACAAAATTACTCTGACACAACCACCCATAATCCTCCGGGATATAAGTGTACTATCACCACTGACGAGTAAAGGAAAACTGAAGGCAAAGTCTACCGACAAGGCAAGAACTGATTTAGATATTTAACAGACTGGAAATTGACAGGCCTACAGACTCCTTTTTTGAGAACAGTATGATAAGGATTAGATTTGTGATAGTGTGTTACTGATAATGACGGTGTTAGTGATGCTGGCTATGATAGTGACATTCAGTGTTTTTCAACTTTGAAAGTGATATTTGTTGTCATGGTGTCTTTAATGGCGTTTGTGTTGATGTTGGTAATATTGACTAGTTGTAATATTGAAGTTTATAGTGGTTGTTATAGCAACGTTGATGGCAGTTGTGATTGTGACGTTGGCGGTTTTCTTGGCGACGTTGATGGCGGTTATTATATTGACATGGCCAGCAGTGAATAAAGCCGAAGAATTTAGTTTAATACAGGTAGATAGGAATGGGAAAACCTTACGTCTCTTAGTACCCAGCAATTTGGGGGCCACTTGACAAGGCGTGTTCCTGTAACCAAGACTTTTTGATGCCAACCTTGAAAACAGTTCTAGGCGCAGAAATGAACTGAGAGTTTTCCTTATAATTTCAGGGAAAAGGATGTGAGTTGCTACGATAGGGTTTAATAGGAATTTTCTTTTTTTTCCATGCTGCTGGTTAATCCTCTCCGTTTTAGATTAAGGAAGAAGTAAATAAACTAAACTCAAGGAAATGCTTTTAAAAATCGGGCGTTTAATTGGTTCTTGCGAGTGAATTTCAAGTTTTTTATCTATTCGTCCAAAAGCCTTAGGCTTATATAACATTATAATAGGTTTGGAGTGGGCTTATTATATCCAGAATAATATTTTCGTTGGCAAATACTTATATCCGGGGGTAGGGGGGTGAGGGTAGCTATTATGTGGGATTTTACTGTATATGATTTCATGATATAGCAACTTATGTCCTTTTGATGTAGATAATTTTCCGAGTTTGTTTTACAGTTCTTAAATTCATTAAGAAGGTGTATACAGAAAGATACTCTGGTGTTTAGTATTTATAAGATTGTTTATAAATGTTTTAAAAACAGTAACAAGTATATTTAAACTACTTACATTGAGTTTAATAAGGGTTCGACCGCACTATGTTTGGTTTTGTTGGGAGTAAATTCGATTCGCCCTTCATACTTGTTCGAGTACGAAACAGATCCACTCCTGACCACGCCTTTACTACAACAATGCCAACAACAAAAGGCCGGAGAATTTAGGGATGGGAAAACCTTACGCCACATAGTACGGGTAACTTGACGAGGCGTGTTCCAGGATTTGGCGGTATATCCATGCATATGGTCAGATCGGTCGGAGGCAGAGATAAACAGACATATCCATGTTTGTGCCACACAGAAATAGGTTTCCCGGGTCCATAGCTTTTAAAATTGAAGATGCCATTGTGTTTGTCTTTCCAGTGAACTGCTCTAGGTTGTAGTTTAAAATCAATAAATTCGGCGTGTGGATTTATCTGTTTGTATATGAGCCATACAGTTTGTATAGTTGCATCATCAAAGTCCATTTCACTGTAACTTAGAAAGTTATGTTGAAGTATAAGTATTAAAAGTATTAAAAAAATTCACGATCGTAAAAGTTTTGCAGCCATCACGGCGCACGAAAAATACATGCAATGCACCTTGTAATTAACAATCTTGATGTTCTCCTGCCAGTTATTTGCAAAATTGTTAATATGTCGCTGCAGTCCAGTCAGGTAATCCGTCTATGAAAGAAGCTGTCTTGCAGCCACTGTTAAAAAAAGCATTACCAGATCATGAAATTTTCAATAACTTTAGGCCAGTATCGAACCTTAAGATGATCTCAAAAGTAACCGAGAAAATAGCCGCTATTCGCTTGACTCATTACCTGGAAGTAAATAACCTGAGTGCCAGTCCGCTTATAAGATCAACCGTAGCTGTAAAACTGCCCTTATTCGTGTTCAAAATATATTCTGTGTGCCCTGGAGAGTAATAAATGTGTTGTACTTTTAACACTCGATCTCTCGGCTGCCTTCGATATTGTCGACCAGGAAGTCTTACTTCGGTGTATGAGTAGCAAATTTGGAATTAAAGCAAGGCATGGGCTTGGTTTAAATCGTACTTATCCGACCGTACTCAATATGTTAGCATTAATGGTGCATGAGAGTTCCACAAGGTTCTGTGCTTGGCCCCACCCTCTACCTCCTATACACATCTCCCTTGGGTGACATTCTACGCACGCACAACATCTTATTCCACTTCTACGCGGACGACAGCCAACTCTACACGACATTCACCTAAGACAACAACGTTGACCAAGTCAACGTCTTTCAAAAAATTGAGACATGTTTAGTTGATATCGAGAACTGGATGACCCTAAACAAACTCAAATTGAACTACGATAAAACGGAACTGGTCATTTTTCATTCCAAGCGTCGCGAGCCACCAAAACCCTCAACTGCGTCTGTCGGATCCGAGGTTATCAAACCGAGTAACTCCATAAAGAACTTTGGCGTCATCTATGACTAGTATGTGACTATGTTGCCACATGTCAACTCGGTTTGCAAATCTTCCTTTTATCATATACGAAACATCTCGAGGATAAGGAAATTTCTCACTACTGAATCTACCGAAATTCGTGTGCATGCGTTTGTCAGCTCTCGTTTAGACTATTGCAACTCACTGCTTTATGGTTCTCCCAAATACGTCCTACATAAACTACAACGAGTACAAAATGCTGCTGCACGTCTCGTTAAGCTGTCGCGCAAGTATGATCACGTCACACCTCACTTGATGGACTTACACTGGTTTCCTATCGAATACCGCATCAAGTTTAAAGTACTTCTAACTTATAAAGCTCTGAATGGCCATGCTCCCCTTTATCTGTACAATCTACTGAATCACTGCACTCCAGTAAGAAACCTCCACTCATCCTCTGCCTTCCTCCTGCAACCTAAAAGATTCTGCTTAGCTACGTATGGCTCTCGTGCATTCTCAGTATCTGCACCGGAACCCTGGAACAAACTACCGTTAAACATTAAACTATCCTCAAACACTGAAAAATTTAAGAAGACTCTTAAAACCTATCTTTTTAAACAAGCGTTTTCATAATTTATAGTTCTATTTTGTTTTAATTTTAACAATCTTATTATATTCATAATTAGGATATTACTGTTATTTAGTTTTACCATATTTCAATACTTAAAAGTATTAGTTATGTTCTTACCTAGTATAATTTTATTGTTAAGCGCTTAGCACTTAACCGTATAAGCGCTATATAAATGGTATTATTATTATTATGCGCCAGGTATTAAATCGTGCGACATTTACTACAAAATGCGCCAGATATTAAAGAGGGCGACAATTATTACAAAATGTGCCAGATATTAAAGAGGGCAAAAATTATTATAAAATGCGCCAGATATTAAAGAGTGCGACAATCATTCCAAAATGTGCCAGATATTAAAGAGTGCGACAATTATTACAAAATGTGCCAGATTTTAAAGAGTGCGGCAATTATTACAAAATGCGGCAGATATTAAAGAGGGCAACAAAATATTACATAATGCGCCAGATATTAATGAGTGCGACAATCATTATTATAAAATGCGCCAGATATTAAAGAGTGCGGCAATTATTACAAAATGCGGCAGATATTAAAGAGGGCAACAATTATTACATAATGCGCCAGATATTAAAGGGTGCGACAGTTACTACAATTCACCAGTTCGGAATTTCAGAAACACAAGCGCGCGTCGGGATAAAATGAAATATTCATCAAACTTAAGAAAGGAATAATAATGAATTCCCATCCCGTTTCATTGCGTTCCTTTGTTTAAGTTTCATGGATTTTACATTTTATCCCGTCTTGCGCACGTGTTTCTGAAATGTCGAACTGGCTTATTAAACAAGCTAACATTAAGTACATGAAGTCATTGGTACTAAGGTTTGTACATGCATAAAGAAAAGTCAAATTTTACGTTTCAGAAGCCTGTGGCCAATCTACGTTATATTTCGACGTGTCTCTCTCAGCTTCTTTCTAACATGTGGACTTTTTTTAATTAAGGGAAGCCTCACACATCGATTTTTCCCACAAGAAACGTCAGTTTTACGTTTCCCTCGAGAGACCCCTCCGCCCCCGCTCCCTTATTTTAAAATCAGTAAATTTATCCGAAGCTCACTGTTCTTAATTTTTCAGCAATTTGAGCCTCGAATTGTTTCTATTGTTAAGTGTGGTTTGAAGAAAAACTAAGCCTGCGGTGTTTCAATACATTTAATGGAAAACGAATTTGACCAATTCATCCCAGCGGCCGCCTGGATTAATCATGCATTCGTTGTGTCATTTCCCTCAAACGGTTTCCAGTGTAATCTACGTAGTATTTCGTATTTATTACTTGATATTCAGTTAAAGATCAATGTTCAGTAAAGTTTTCAAAAAAAAAAAAGCTAAAGCTATCAAGTCCGAGCCTTAGCTTGTTCTTAAATTTTGGGCAATCCGAGCCTCCTTGCATGTGTTCTTATTGGTTATTTATTTATTTAGCTTCGCTACTCTTAGGTAGTTGAAGAATCCAACAGGTTTTATAACCAAATTATTGGACTTCGAGGGCCTACGGTCTAACGTCCTTATCCGAGAAGACGCGAAGGTCTAACCGTTTGCAGATGTTAGAGCAAAGACAGCACCTTCTCAGTTATTTTAAGACCTTGAGTGAAGATCCGGCATTTGGAATCGAACCCGGGCATACAGGAAATACGGCAAGTTGACCTGTTCTTAATTTAATAGCATTCCTTGAGGCTGAGCTCCTATTTTTCATATGTTTTTGTTCTATTACTTCAGTTTTTGACAGTTGTTGTTTAGCGTGAACATTAACTTTTCTTGAAACACTTTCGGAGCAAAGCACCTTGACTTCAGCTTACGGGCCGTATGAAGAAATTGTGTCATAGTTCAGTCTTGTTTATAAAGTACAATTCAACAGAAGGTATAGAGTACGTAATACAATAAATGAGTTGTTCGAAAGTGAACAAGGAGTTTCAGAATTGTGTCAGTCGGTTCAATGTGTAAGTCGGCTAAAAAAATTAAAACAAATAGTATGCGAAGCTGTCAAGGTTAAACACAATACTTGTGACACAAGGGCCGGGACGCTAAATGCTTCTTTTCTAACTTTAGCAATCATAGCGCTTGACCTGCACCATTTGATGTCAGTCTTTCGATTCTAAGAAATTAACTTCCGCTCGATACTGATTACTGCTGGGTAAAACAAGTAATTATAACTCAGGTTTCTGATTAAACTCAGCTCCCTTTGTTCTAAGTCAGTGACTCATAAGACTTCCTTAGCAACGTATCTCATTAAATAGTGTAGCAAAACAGCGGGGTTTTTGAAGCATATCCGACTATAAAAGCAACATTGCCGGTCACTTTATGAACTATTTCCAACACACACTTAGATAAGAATAGGTCGTATGTAAAGAATGAAAGCAAAACTGGCTTTTTTTTGTCTTTAACATAGCATTTCAAGCTTCCATTAAATGTTTGTAGTATCAATACATATGAATCAGCAATTTATTGAAATTGTAATTTAAAAGAGGCCGTTTCCTGCTAGATATGGCCAGCGCTGTGACCAAGCGGTTGGGACGCTTAATTATTCGACTTGTTTCCAGTCAACTCAGTTGTATAAATGAGTACCAGTTTCTGTTTGGGTCACCTAATTGTTAAATAAATTGACGTTGTCCACGTGCACAACTTTGACTTCCTTAGCAACTGTGGCATATAAACATTAGCCTATGGCATGCGGGGCGCGACAGTATTGACAGTCATATACACGCTATGTGTACATTTTCTAAACACATTTTAAGGAAGCCCTGTAAAATCGACAAGATTTCGGCATAACCAGTCTCTTCAGAAATGGCGGAAAAACTATTCACACTAGTGTTTGGCATACTAGTAGACAAAGCAAGAGATAAAGCTGCAGACGAGCTCAAGAAGGACGGAGGAGTCTTGAGTGAGCGCTTTCGAGCGATTATTATACGAGAAATGCAAGATGTTAAGTCTAAACCCGAGGCATTATGCTATGTAGATCTCAAGGCATCTATTGAATTTTACAAAGCTGGAGTTGGTCACTTATACGACTACTTTGGGAGATGTAGAAAATTTGAAACTAGTAGCAAAAAAGGAATGAATGAGCAAAAGGCAGAGCAAGTTAAGAAACCAGAACCTTTCCTACATCTGTTTGCACTAGAACAGTCGGCCGAATTAGTTGATAGAAAGACAGCTCAAGCACTTGCCCCTGAATTGATGGAAGCGAAAGAAAAGTTTAAACAAGCAGAAGAGT
>JAOBRD020522253.1:0-16944 GCA_027575215.2 Hydrozoanthus sils | reverse complement strand
GAAATATAAAGTCTTCTTTTAAAATACTTCTAGATAATTATCTAACCAAATTTATATCCAAATCAGTTCATAATAAACGTTCTAGTGACTCCATCACAATAAGCTTCCAGATAAACAGGCATCTTTGTATAGTAAGCTTAAGTCTAGAGGTAGTGAATGGTCCCTTAAAAATAAAAGTTTCAGCAAACTATAGCTAGTTTGCAAAGTCTCGTTAGCGTTTTTGTTATTTCCTGAGGTCTCATAATTTTCATTTTTACTCCATCTTGCAGTCTCAAGTTTTCTCACAAAATGACTTGCATTCTCAGTATTTCTGGCAGAGCTCAAAATCTCTATTTACTTGAATATATTGGTGTCTCCATATTTTAGTCTCCATCTCAGATTTTTTGTATCAAAAACGTCTCAGTCTTAGATTAAACTTTGCTTTCCAAAGGCCCAGATTTTAAAAAGGCTGTCTTGGCATCTCGGAGAGTCTCAGATTTACCATTCACCTCCCCTTAAGAGTCAAAGGTTCCTAATAAACAGGTTTTTAAGTAAAGGAGTAAAGACAGTTAAAACCCCAATCTTTCCAAAATATGCTTTAATATTTATCCATGATTCTTGAAAGTAATTTTAACGAGGCTAACGTGATTTTAGACGGTACCAAATAAAGGCGATGGGGTAAAAAATAATGACAAAGTTAGTAACTGTGAGCTACTCTCTATCAGATCTATTTGCGATGAGTACATATACTGCACCAAGAGAACAAATTGAAAGTTGTTCCTACCCCTCCAGTGAAATGGTCCCAAACCTGGACCGTTTACTGTAATTTAATTTTTGAAAAAATGTCAAAACAATGTGTAATTTGGCACAGTATATGTGAACATTTACCTTCTTTTTGTTCATCACTGAAGTGGTTGATTTGATATCTTCTATGGTAACCAGGGGATTTTCATTATGAAAGTTTGTGACAATCAAGGCAATAATTGCAAGTGTCTTGCCAAGGCCCATATCGTCTGCCAGGATTCCTCCCTTCACACTTTGGGGTCGATTGCTGGTGGCATAGTTGGTGGCTGAGTTAAAATATTCTAACTTGCCATTTCTATTCTGTTCCTCCCAATATGGAGGTAAATCACGACTGTTCTCCCGAGCACTCATCCAGGCAAGTGCTTGTTTTTGATGAGGAAACAACTTTGATTTGATGGCCTGTAAATTACAGTCATTCATAATGTCAGAGTAAACTGTCAACAATATCAAATCTAGCAAAATTTAAATAAAATAAATGAAAAAATAAATTTTATTTATGATCAATGTATTTAACTTAAGGTAGCTATGTGGGGGCATATTTAACTTTTTTATACATGTATACTGAAGTACAGACCACATCATCAGATCAGAACCCTGCCCTTATAGACAATGGGTCCTTTGCTAGAAAACGAGAGACTAAACGAACAGTGTAATGTCCCTGTCCACAGACAGTGCATGAAAAAAGGAGGTTGCACAACTGTTGAATGCTTGGCAAAGCGGGCCAGGGATCCAGGGTCTCACACTTGGCAGTCAGAGATCTTACCAACCATGTGCACACACAGATATTTTTTGTACTTCTGACAGCAATGTCACACATGGCAATTTTAAATCACAAAATATAATGTTAACTTACTAAACTCCCTAATCCCCAGCCAATTTATCAATTTTTAAACTTCTCCTTGCAAAACACATACAAAATAAGACATATGTAACATTTGAGAATGTGGAAACTGTCAAATAAAATAAACACTGAAGGGTAAAAAAGCCAATGAATTTCCCTCAATTTATTAACTAACTACCAAAGTTAATAATACTAGTGCTGAAATGGGACTCCCTCGAAAACTGGATAGGGGTGCTTGATGGACCTATTTGAAGATGAGCCTAAAAGGTATGCATAAATTAACAGAGGCTGGTTTCATATCTAAAAGGTGCAACCAAGTTTGTCAAGCTTTAGGGAACTAATGTTTGCTGTGTCGACTGATCATTGTAGTTAATAAATAATGTTCTCAATTAATTATGTTCCGAACCTTAAATTCTTGTATGACCTCTTACATTTTTCAAAACCAAAAATGGACCCTAAAAGGTAAGGAGTCTGCCACAGACCCTAAAACAAACAGGAGGGTCTAACTTTTGACCCTAATAGGTCTGTCAAGCACCCCTATCCACTTTTCAAAGGGAGTCCCTCCCAGGAACACTAGTTGCCCCTTTTGAAACAAAACAAAAAAAAACCACTTTCTTTTACCTGTGCAGGCTCCATCACTGAGGTCTTGTCATTTTCTGACAAATTTTCAAAAAGTTTGTCAAGTTCCCCTCTCATCTTCTCCTGGCAAATCCTGGCTGGTGAAGGACTGGCCATGCCCATTCTGTTTTGATACCAGTTCCCACTCTTGGTTAAAGTTTGTGTGGGCTGTTGTAATGGCCTTAACTCATAACCATACCTTTGCATCATCTCAACAACTCTGCTTTTATTTTCTGGTTTTCCCCAAAATGATACATTACAAGGCATTTGAAAGATGTTGTTTTGGCCAAAGGGAACTACTCTGTGGAAATTTAAATAAATTAATTTCTAGGGTTCAGTCTATTTATATGAATAAATGCTGTTATATGTTATGTTACCCTGTATCACTACAGATGCAGACTTAACATGGATTACAGATTAAAGATATATAACTTACATGTTAACATGAAAACAGTCTCACACTGGATCAAATTAGCCTGACTGTGAATGCAAAGGTCCTTTGGAGTGCTCCACTCGCCCTCATTATTAAATCAGTTATAACAATTTCAGCCACACTGAGTTTTTATTTTGTAACCAATTTGACAGAGCTACAGTTGCAACTACCAATCAGAAGTCAACAAGCTGGCCCTCACAGGCAGGGGAAAGCAAAGCGTGGTCACACCCCTTTCCTTTTTATTTGTAAAATGTATATATATATGGCTGCTAAACTTTGGCTACAAAATCTTTGCCTCTGGTATCCGGCTGGCTACTTGGGAAAAAAAATTAGCCCTCACTGTTAGTACACCCTTAATCCTTAGTGTACATCAAAGATAGGCAAATGCAGACATCATGCAGGATGCAAGAGACATGAAAAGACATCTTAGATATCAGTAAAATTTGTTCAGACTAGTCAATTTACTCTTAACTCCTGAATTAACACACAGGGCAAAATAAGAGTATAGGGTGGACAATATATGAAAAACTTAATTGTAGTATAGGGCAGAAAAATAGTATAGGGTGGAAACTGAAGAGTTAGTAGTATAGGGTGGAATAATATAGGGTTAAAATGTCTCGAACTGTCAATAATTAAGTACAGCTGGGTAGTATAGTAGTAACGTATGTTTATTTGGGAGTTAAAAGTAGGAGGGACTGCCCCCCACATCAACTCAGATGTGTTCACCAAAAGTTGGTTAATTATTCAACTCATCTTTAACCTTTGACCTTTAAGAGAACAAACTTTCACAATTGAATAGGGGAATTTGTCTCTTGACAATGGCTTTTCGAACATGTTTTTTCAAAAGATAAAATTGTAATTTTTTTCCTTTTTTCATTCAAAATAATTTTTTAAGTTTATGCAGCCTACAGGATCTGTAGTAAGTTTTTTAAGTGAACAAAAATCAATGTTTTACTTAATATTTACACACGATTTCATTGATGAAGATGAACATTATATGAAAAGAAAACGGCTGTTAAATAATTAACAGGAAAAGTTTATAAATAATGTCTCTGTGCTGTTGTTGAAAACAATGGATGCTGTGTTTCAAAAACACGTGAGCTGACTGCAACGAAACCAGAATGTTTTTGTCAACATTTTTCCTACTCAGAGACATCGAAATACCTTATTGATACTCCTCAACGAAATAAGTAAATAAACAAACTTTTTAAGTGAAATGAAAATTCATGTCTGTCAAATCTACGGGAGAAACAGCCCCGAAACAGCTTTTTAATAAACTTCTGTAATCGTATTATACAAGGTATTATTTTTGACCTGGCAGTAAAGCTAGCTTCTCACTTACCCTTCAATTCTTGCAAGCTTCCGATCAACAACACCTGCCAGCACTCGAGCCTGTTCACGTTTGATGTGGCCTACCTGCACTCCAGAGACATTATCAACGCGGACAGCATTTCTATCGTAGTTGTTTTGTGGTTCCCTGTGAAGTGACACCATTTCGTTGTTGTTTACGGTTCCTCGATAATAACGAATTCCAACAATTTGGCCTCTGTACACTCCGAAACAAACTTCATTGTCTTGTTCGTCGTCTGAATCATTTGTTGTAGAGTTTATGTGATGTGGAAACGCCATTTTCTACTACCAAAAAGGTGGAAAATCTTCAATATTTCTTCAGACTACTGCGCGCCGCCAGCTTGTTGTGCGCCATGCTTCCGCTTGATCCAGTCAAACGCGGGAAAATGAAAACGAGGCTTCAATTTTTATCGACTTTTTTTTTTACTGAAATCCACAGAACACAGAATGTTTATAGTTAATGCAGCACTGACTGTGTTTAAATTTGATATGTCACAAACTTAGCACCTGTACTTTGTACCCTAGGCCTCTGGCGCTTTTCCTGTCTACGAATGACTTTTAATTCATAAAAAAGAGAATTCACAAGGACTCTCACAGGTAGCCCAAACTATGTTTGTGGCGCTATTGTATTATATATAAAGCAAATGTATGGGATTTTACAGTTTGCCACAAAACGGTCTGGAAAAAGACAAAAACTGAAGGATATCGAGGTATTTAATTATATTTATTTGATATCAAAAACGTTTTGAGGCAAATTTTCCGGGGGGTGCATGCTCCCGGACCCCCCTAAAAAGCGGCTCGCTCCTTTGGCGCTCGTTGGGTCGCGCTGTGCATGCACGAGCTTAGCCCCCCGTTATATGCTCTACGGCCACTGGTTGTGGCGAAGATGAGATTTACGGTCGCCCCTTCCCTAGACTTCAGGATCCGCGCCTGAAATTGGCCGTTTATGAGTGAATTCAGTATCCTGTATATCGGCTTTTTTGAACACTCACAGGTAGGTAGTGGTAGCAAACGAGGCAAAGTTGAACCCATGTTAATATTCATGTAGATGCAAACGTTTATTGTCTTTGCGAACGCCCTGTGCATTTGTATGGAATCACGAGCGAAGGTTTATTTGGTTTTCAATAAAATTTTACTAACCTTGGTCTGATGCTTTTTTGGTAGTCTGTTGATCCTTTCTAGCTGTGTTTTTGGCTCAGTAAACGAATTTGGTGCCCTCTGGGTTCACCCGTAAGAGAAAAAGCCGGCGAAATCTCCATGCAGTCTTTCTCTTTTCTCTTACGGGTGAACCCAGAGAGCACCAAAATAATCGTGGGGCCGCCTGTTCTACAACATTGTTAATAGTTCACTGTTTAACACCTTTCCAATAAGTTTTCAATTGTCGTCTACTGATAAACGTCTTCATCCAGTAAACAGAAGGCATCGAGTGATCGGCTACCTGTCATTCGTTCGGTTACACATTCAATCGTTTACCCATTCATTTATTTTTTCTCACTATTCTGTTTTTAAACTAATCGAACTTTCATATTTTCATGTTAAAATGAAAAACGACAAAAAAAAAATTAAGGTCGTATTGTTTACGAATTTAAACAAATTCCGTTTATTCAGCCACGTCCAATTAAAAAAATGAGTCGGAAAAATAAAAATGACATCTGCAAACCCAAGAGGGTGATTTAAACAGCACCGATAAATTCAAATGAAGACATTTTGTTACCCTTTACCATGTGTTCGATTAAAATGTGATCGGTGCTAGACGTAGGGTATGTGTGACTGTAATTTGTACGTGCGGTTAGACATATTGTTATGTCTAGAAACTAAAGCTGTTTATTCCGGTCCGCCTTAGCTGTGTCAAGTGTGGCGACGACTCGTGCTTTTTAACACGAGCTATCAAAAACTGGATTGATTTGAGCCGTTAGAGTATGATTCTGTACTCAGTAAGGGAGCATGGTTCGGTACTCGGTAAGGCTCGCTTAGATTTCCCGTTGTTCGTGGGTATTTTCTGGCTACCTTCAAACGTACTTGTTTGACCAGTTCAAAAGCATCCTTTTCTTTGCTGTTATCAAACAAGCTCCTCACGAAGTTTTGCCCAGTCTCTTCCGCTTTCTCTTTCATTTTGGTTTTGAATTCCTCCACAGCTGCCTCCGACTCCAATTTTGCGTATTCGTCTGTGTATGGTAGAGTTCCCTCAGTACGCAGAAAATAACAGCGGCGAATGAAAACCGCCAATGTAGCAAGAATCACCAGACTGACAAACAAGGTCCATGCTAATATCTGAGACTTGGTGGTAGCACGAGCAAATTGTCCCTCGATTTCTTCTTTCAAAGCCTCCCGGGCCCTCGTTCCTGAATCGCACCCAAAAGTGAAACAAATTAAAATATTTGATATTATGCGACAAGCATCGAAAATCCGCTTGGGGTTTTATTTTTTAGCTCTTGTGCTATTCAACATTAGTAATGTTTATAGCTGTAGCTCAGTATAAATTTTGTTACCTGGTTATAAGAATATATACTAGTTATGCTTTAGAGTGAGAGAGTGTGAAATAAATGGCACGCGTCAATTGTGTTTTCCGTATATGTACACGAGCTTTTAGGCGAGTGTATATATATGCAAAGAAAACACGCATTTTCCACGGTATCCCTTGCACAAGAAAGCATTAAGTAACTATTTTATCCCATGCCTTGTAAAATGCAGCAAAAGCACATATTGATGATATACCAGCTGCGAGCGCGCGCTCCTAAATAAAGAAGGCTCAACGAATGGAAATCTGGTTTAAAAACAATGAATTAAAAACATTTATGCCCAAATTTTCCCGCCGTTTCCGAATTTTATTGGTGTGTGCATGCAGCAAGTCATGGCGGGAAGGTTGCGTAGTGGAATATAACCCGTTGAATACCACAGAATATGCAATGGAAATCTTGGCCTCTAATTGGCTGCATCTTCAAGACATGGGATAAACAGGTATATCAACATTTATCTTCTCATTACAGTACCAAGATAAGTTAAACTGAATGGTTTTGAGCATGTACAATGTGGTCAATATACCTTATGGTATATCAATATCTATATATTTCCCTTACAGTATGAATATAAACTAATATAAATTGATTACGGCCTGCCAGATGACTTTGATACTCACGCGATAATAGTATGCGTATTACTGAAAAATACCCGGATGTGTTTATCAATTTTGCCCAATGCGCCTTGGTAGGAAGTTATTGATTTTCTTAAAGCAATTTAAAAAAGCTCACTCGGCTCTTCACAGTATTGCATTAACTATGCCTTCAATTCTCCCAAATAAATATTCAAATAAGATAAACAGACAAAAGATCAGCAACTGATCTCATTACACTCGTGACTTACAAAAAAGCATATAGAAAGGGTGTGTTTTTTCTAACTTACCATTCTTGTATAGCAGAGCTTTTTTGATTGCAACATCTTTGGGTCCGAGCCGGGCACACACGTAGTAATGGGTCTGGACCAAGGCCATTATCAGCCACACACAGGGAGGCAGGAGGGCTTCTAGAGTGTGTACCAACAGTCTTCTGCACAGCCATCGACGACTGAGTTTCAATCTCCAACATCCTGTGATCACATCCCATAGGGAACCATTCAGTAGAATTGTGATGTTAAACAAACAGATTGTCGGTCCGATTATAAATAAGTTCCCATACACGAAGTAGTTCTTACTGGGACATTTGAAAATGCCTTTCTCAAAAATCTGCTCCAACGCCAGCACCAAGATAAACACAACGAGATTTCTCAAAGTTCTCTTTGAACCTTCGAAGAATGCCTGCAATTTTGTTAGTACACTACTGATTTTGAATGTCGCAGCTGCACTCATTCTAATGTTCTCTGTATCAGCTCAGGTAAATAAAAAAATGTCAATTAACGAACAACCAGGGTTACAGGTATGAATTACACAAGCTTTCAACCTTGTTAATGATAGTTGTCTGAAACTTCTCCGTGCATCTGAGAAAAAGGGAAAGTGTTTCTTTTTTAACGGAAGTGAATCTTTCTTCAGACGTGTGGCTATTCATACAGTAAGAGAGAGTAAGTGCTTTCCGGTTTAACCAATATCGTTTTATGGTGGTGTTACCTTTGCCAGGTTTTCATTGTCAAGATTTTGAGCCACTTAGGCTTAAGTGCTGTTGTCGCCACAATCAATATAAATGAAACTTTCATGACGTCGTCTCCCGCGGACGTGCAGTTCCGATTGACTTTCACTTTCAGCAAGTCCACCTAGGTTTAGTCAGACTTCCTCTTTATTCTTCTTGTAATGAAGTTTTGGAACCATTTCGTCTTGTTGTTCATCAATTCTCTTTCTCTGGCAACTATGATGACTTCTCTAGCGTTGTCATATTATTCTTTTTTTATCGTTTTGATCTTTTTTCTCTCAACTGATTCAAACTACAACGAGCTGTAAGAGCGAAATAAATCAAAATGGGTTTCGCTGATATTGATATAGTAAATAACAAAGGTTTCTATACGGAAAAACTTTAAGCCACTGTCTTCGCTTTCATTAAACGCCTATTGATTTTTATTTTCTGAGATGTATCACTTTAATTTTTGTTTTTGGACCCCTGGCAATAAAATGTGCGTTTCTAAAACGTTTAAGTGTGTTAGATGGTTCAAGTCGGTATTAATAAAAAAAAGATATCAAAAGTAATTCTAAATAAGGATCTAAAAAAACTTTACATCTATAATGCTCTGAATAACAAAACGGAAACAGAGAGTTTCATTGGCTTTATTTGTTTAGATGCTACAGCGAGTTAAAACAAATATCTTACCACTATCATACAGATATAAAGTTACTGCTTCTCAAAATGTTCCGACGAAAACTACCACAGGAGGATTTAAGTGTTGTTCTTAAAAACAAAAAGATACGCAAGTTTGAAGTCGGTCCAAGTTGTACCTCGCACAATCCTTGGTTTCACGCACTCCCTGAAGAGACGCCAAAGCCCTCGCCAAAGAAAAAGACGAAGCAGCCATGTTACGTGGCCGAAACAAAAAGACATCAAAATCCTTTTGTTCAAGGGCACTAGCATGGCTGCTATGACGTCGATGAAAACCAGAAGTTGTTTCTAAATCACAAACTCTAAAAAAGAAGGGGTGAAATATCCTAAACGTGGGACATTTTAGAATTGATTTCAAAAACTTTTTTTATTTTACGTTTGTATATTATACGCTCATCAAAACAAGGGACTGCAGGCATGAGGCCTCATAGCTTTGCTTTTTCAACCCTAAGAAATACCAGGCTATTGGTTTAACACAGCCTAAAAAATACCGGAATGCCTATTTTTCTACCTCTAACAAATACAACTAGAGTACCTACCACCCCAACATAGGGAGTATACCTCCTGCTGGTGGTACTCACGGTGAACGCCAGTTCAGTCTTGATTTTTTAACCGACCTTTTAGTGAACAAAGGTTTGATAAAATACTTTAGAGTTTTCGATGAACTCGAACTTTTGAAGATTCCCGCAAGCTTTTGTGAGTAAGACTAGTAATTCTGATATGAAAGTTGGTACACTCATGTTTCGACGACAAGAGCTTCCATTTAATAGTAGACTGGAAATGGCCTACTAGTATCTACTTCATTCATCGATTAAGGCTATTAAGGATTTTACGAAAGGGAGTCTCTAACGCCCCATAATGTTACGTTTGCTTTCAGATGTTCATTGCTCCACTAATATATAGCATGCAGTTCAGATTTATCGCTTTCAGACAAGTACAAATTACTATATTCTTCTTCTACTTGTGATAAATAGAAAATTGATTATGTCGTTGTTTGGTTATAGGCTAGTTTCAGTTTTCAGATCCGAAAGCATTCACTAACGCAATTTGTATATTCGTACATCCGTATTCCTGTTTTCGAAATTAAGATACTTTTCTTTAGCCGGACATGACGTCACAATAAGGAAGTGTCGGTACTCCGGTGTAAATATTTCGCACCGATGTGTCATTCTTGTATGGTTAGCCGTAAGGTGAAAACTATTTGACCGTTTTTGTTAACTTTGTCTCTATTTCTGTTAATGTGAGCACTCAAAACAAATAAGGGGTCGACAGATCCGAGAGCATTCAATGATTCATTTGTTATACTCGTTTTACTGCCAGTAGTATCTCTCAAAAACAGCGAAATTCGCGTGCATCAGAGAGCAGTTAATCGTTGCAATTTCCACATTTGCACCACATATGAACAGGAAATTTTTCTTTTCTCACCTAAAGTTCATCTGGTGTCAAACCGTCTTCGTCTTTTTCTTGAGCTGCAGCTGGTTCGGCTGCAGTCGCGAGCGCTTCAAAACGATACGGTTGAACTGGACCACCAGCAACCCCCAAATCTGCTTCCTCTTCAGGTTCTGACACACTCATGACACTATCAGCACTAGAACTGCTCCCTGTATCTGACATGCTGAAGTTTTTTAGATATCGACGCAGACTGGACAATAAAAAAACGGTGTCTCTTGAAGCGAACAATGACCGTGTAACGTCATATGGATGAATCCGCTGACCACTTAATGAAAAGATTACGGATTCTAGCGCCGTTTTGTTGCTAAGATTGCTTTTTCCTGCTTCAAGGTGTCCCTAAATGACTAAAAAACATTTCTAAATTTCGCATCAGTAGAACTTAAAGTCTAATCTTTTAATTATCTCAAATAGTACTTACGCGAGCTTTTCTTTGGTTTGTTGCGTATTCCGTATTTTTTACACAAAAAAGCGGAAAAATCTGAATAAGCTATTTTTCAGGTATGCAGTTGCAAACTAGCCTGTGCTGCAGGCTTTCTAAACCTATCGACGGTCGAATGATCCCTGTATCTGACATGCTTAAGTTCCTGCTGGGCCATTTACCGCCACCTGGTTAGCCCAGATGGTAAGGTGCCAGTCTGTCGTGCGGGAGGCCTGGGTTCGATTCCCGGTGCCGGACCTTCACTCAGGGTCTTAAAATAACTGAGGAGAAGGTGCTACCTTTGCCCTAACATCTGCAAACGGTTAGACTTTCGCGTCTTCTCGGATAAGGACGTTAAACCGTATGCCCCGCGGGTGGCAGACCTCGAAGGGGACTTCGACTCCTATTGCCTTGAGTTAAAATGTTATAAAACCTTAAAAAAAACCAAAATCCAAATGATCTTCGACCGGCTGCAACGCAGGCTGTTGCAAACTCAAGTGATCTTTCTTTAGTTACACAATAAACAAGCAGCATTAATTATCAATGATTATTCGATCTCTTTTTTTGGCGAAAAAAATTACTCGTGCCTTTGCTTGAGAAACAAACAATCAGAGTTGAAGATGGACGAGTTTCAGAAAAGTTCCACCGGTGACGTCAGCATTGTTTACCGGCAATTTGGTTACCGCTATTATCAGACATCATTACCCAAATGGAAGCAAGAATAAATGATACATGAGGGATATTTTGTAAAACAAATCAATTAATTGTGCACATTGGCATCAGTTGATGAACTTCGCTTGTATTTAACTCACATACAGTAACACCTGGAAAATCTGCATAAAGAAACTATTATTAAAGCGCATAACTGCTGATCCGAGCTTAATTTTATCGCTTTGTTGGGTAAACATCGCAAAGCAAACATCTAACCAAAACAAATTGTCCTGTTCAACGAAGAATAAATGGATGAGGTTAAAACCTTGCGGTGCCATCACGAACTTATCGCTAGCCTAGGTAACTTCGCAAAGGGCGTAGCCAGAATTTTAAAAGAGGGGGGGGGGGGGGTCACACTGCGTCAAAGTGAGGGTGCTCACCAGAGTGCAATGGGGCCCCAGGACTCCCCCCCAGAATTGTGTTCGATTTCTTAATATCAAACAAGGCCCAGTCACGCTACCCTTAGTAGTACCTTTGATGACCGGTTTCCAAGGCCGGCATCAGTGAAATTATTGAGGCACAGATGTGTTGCAGTCTTGATAAAAACTGTTATACCGAATAACTATGTATATATGAATTCAGTTAGGAGGCAACAGTTTCAGCTTATAGCAGAACAAATTCCGATTCAAAATTGAAATTTGGACGTTCAAATCAAATCGATATTGGAACATAGTTTAAATATGATTTTTAAGGTTTGAACTAAATAAACCTGGTAAAAGTTTAGAACAAATAACTTTCAAAATGTCACAGGTTACGGTTTAAATTAAGTTGACTTCGATTGAAGTTTCAAATTGAAATTGAGTTTATATCAAATATATTTTAACATAGGCGATTAAACAGATAGTTTACATGTTTTAATTTTTGCTACTGACAATTAGGCAGCCATAACACATACACCTTTTATCACCAGTCCATCGATCGCACCCGGTGACTTCGTTCTCCCTGACCTAGCATTTGTTCAAGGTTGTACAAAAAGTAGCCTACCTCTAAGACTAAAAAAACGTAAACAAGATCTCGTTTTTGTTGATTATTTTTATTGGATATTTCTGTCAAACAAGACTTTAATCATTGGCTAGTGTCTTGTATCTGAAATAATGAAGCACTGGAATTCCTCTGCTTTACGCCTCGGCACTGACTGATAAACATATACCTTTGCACCACCAACATCCTCTACGTTTTGAACGTTTCTGAATTTTCCCTCTGGCGCAGTCCTTTTCATTTCTTCCGAAGTGAAATTCAACTCCAGCGCGGCACTTGCGCATTTTGTCAAGCTTCTTGTCATGAACTTCTTTTTTCAGTTTCCTGTCAAGGTCGAGAACCCCTTTCAGTAGTTTGTTCAGCTGGAGTTCCTCGTCAACCAGACGACTGCACTGAACATCTTTGTAGTAGTACAACGTCTTCTTGAAAGTTGGCTTGTTGCTAGTTCCGTCTGTTACAAGTTCGCGTACCACCTTCTTTTTGAAGCCGTGTTTCTCGAGATTAGCTTCTTCAATAAACTGGTGAAGTTTGTCATCAGACATCTTCAAACGGGGATTGAAGATGCGCATCTGGATGGTTTCGTCCGCGGCAGTTCCTGCAAATTAATTGGAAACAAGACTCACTAAATCTTGTTTACACTGAAACAACTACCGTCGAACGGGGAAAAGACAGAACATATACCGACCAACAATCAAGTGAAAGAAATTGCATCCTGATAAAACAGAATGTATAGCTTACAAGATTTAACTTAATTTTTTCCCGTTTACTAAGGTTTGAAAAACTAGTGCCGTGGCATCTCACCTGTAGTAAGACAGACAGTTATCAATAGAACTAAGATAGTAATCATTTCGATTGCGAACAGTGGTACTTGAACCAAGGAATTAAATTCAGTTCTGCTCTCACAAGTATAAGTCCCCTCTTTTACGAAGATAGGTGATACCCATTCTTTTAGAGTTTTTTATAATTACGGATGGGAACAGAACAGGAGCTGCTGAATCAGAGAATAAACAAAGAGTTTCATCTCAGTCAACAAACGGTGCTGAAGCTATTATTAAAAACTTGTTCGTGCCCTATAGCCAGTTGGATTTTTTCTAACTTCCCGGTTCTTTCAAGGTTATTGCTCAATGTTGCTTAACTCCGCACGTGACGTATCGGTGACGTTTTTTACGTTGTCGAGAGCGAGTCGCCCCCTCTCGCACCCATGCAGCTGCAGGGTATTGTAATTGAACGAGGCTAGCAATAAGTTCGTAATCGCATCGCAAGCTTTAGTTCTCAGTCATCCATTGTTCTTCGTTTAACATGACAATTTGCTTTGGATAGATCTGTTTTTTGCGACGTTTACTCACTGAACGAACGCGAGAAAATTAAGCTTAAGCTCCGATCAGCGTTTCTTTGCTTTTAACTCATTTAAATATTTTTTATGAAGGTTTTCCAAGTTTTGCTGTACTTGAGTTAAATACAAGCGACTGTATCAATTGATGCCCATGTTCACAATGAATTGATTTGTTTTATAAAATATCTATTATGTATCCTTTATTCTTATTTCCAATTTCCATTTCGGTTGTGATATCTTGGACAGCAGAAACGAAATGCCGGAGCTTGGAAAGCAAAGTTTGCTAAAATTTGCCAAATATTAAAAAAACTTTATACCGAAAAGTGAACCTATTTAAAAATTTGTCTTGTACCTCGCACAATTACAGTACCCTCCCCGTACCCTGCACGGGCGCCACAGGGCGACTCGCTCTCGGCCACGTAAAAACGTCAGCGATACGTCACGTGTAGAGTTAAAGCAAACTTGGTGACGTGCACTTCAACAATGACCTTGAAAGAACCGGGAAGTTAGAAAAAACCCAACTAGCTACCGGGTATGAACAAGTTTTTAATAATAGCTTCAGCACCGTTTGTTGAATGAGATGACTTTTGTTTATTCTCTGATTCAGCAGCTCCTATTCTGCTACCATCCGTAATTATAATTATAATTCAAGATTTCAGATCCAGGGAAAATGAAGTTCTATTGCTACAGATAGCGTTATTAAAGCCCGACGGCATGTTCTCGGGATGTAGTGTACTATCCAAAACGTCCAAATGAATTTTTTTTTCGCCCAAAACAAGTCAGTTCAAAGTTGTTTCGTGACGATTTCACTAGTTTTTTTCCCGATCTCTATTTGAAAGCTTTTTTAAGAAAATATTGCCTAAGCTACTGCAAATAAGATTGTTTTGTAATTTCTCTGGGAACCAAGATGACTGTTGGCCTTTTTTAATGAAAAACTTTCTAATAAAGTTGAGTTTTTTTCCCTCAATTCGCGCAGCTCAAATTCAAATTCCACGTGTGCTCACAAAGATGGCAGATGACGTGAAATTTACATGTAAGGAGAATTTTGGATGTTGGTACTACGTTACACATGCAACTCTTTGCTTTTTCGTATTTGTTTGTTTGTTTGTTATTTCATAAAAGCAATAAAACGTATTTCCCATGCGGACGGCTCGTGACTTTCAAGTTTGTTTTATCAATTCTCCCAACATCCATCGGTTAAACAGTAAATGGATTCGGCTAGTTATAATTAACAAGATAAAACGATTAATCATTATAGATTTCGATTTTTATTAACGGTATATCACAACCAACATTGTTCCAATACAGCTATAACACATTCTTAATATTCAAGTTCCACGGAACTTCGGAACTGAGAAATAGAAAAATAAAGTTTTCACAACAAAGAATTCAATCAAATCACCTATTAACCTTTTTTTATATCGACAGGCTAGCTGTTTAATCACACATACAAGTTATACCGTTCTTGATGTACAGCTTTTTGTAGAACTTGTCACAATAAAACCCCATTTGAAATGCAGAAAAATTTTAGCACGTATACGCGTACCAAAAAAAATTGGTTCGGCACGGACAGATTTTGTAGTGTAAATATAGACTTTGCCCCATCCGTGCCGGACTAAAATTTCACCCATGCTCGGACCATGTCGAGAGGTAGTCCGAGCACGGATAAACTTGCTATGGTTATCACAAACAGCACGGACGAAGACAAAGGCCGAGATGATGAAAAACCCAGATGTAATGAAATATTTAATGAACCAACAGTTCAAGGTGATCAAACAGAGAGAAAGAAAGTGTTTTAGAGGAAGTAAAAATCTAATGTAAAGCTCCAAAGCACCGAGATATAAAGCCTATGAAGAGAACAACCTTTACAATTTCTCCGAGCCGCACTCTTTTTGTTTGGCCCCCGTACCATTTCTATCCGTGCCGTACCGAACATGCATCGCAGTGTAAATGGGGCTATAATTTAGAAGTCGCGGTTAGGGTTTTGCTGTTGTATCAAGGTTTTGTTTCACGTGCATCTTAAATCGTCAACAGATTTTCACGCCATTCTCACGATGTTTTAGATTAGAACTAGCAGTGACTTGTACAAAAAATATGATTAGGTTCTCACATACATTGCACTTAACGCGTTCGTATCCGTTTCTTAAGTGATTTTTAACCAATCTCACTTCTCAAAATTACTGCCTGACTGGGCTAGTTTGTTTTGCTTGTCCGTTTAAAATAAAAAAGCCCCGGACCCTCGACTTCAAACTCTCGAAAAATTAATAAGTGTCCCGCGGGACGTTTACTTGGCACCCGAGAGTACTACCGGGAAATTGTTTACTGAAGCCACTAATAAAACATATAACACTACTTGTTTAAAACTACTAAACTGTTCTTACACAGTTTCATCAAACAACATTAAGCAAGAAACTTACACTAGGCACCTTGTTCCACAACTTAGCATTATAACATTAGTCGCCTTCCATTGTCTCTACAAATGCACGAGTATTTTCACGAATTAGAAACATATGTAGCTTCTTTTTTACCTTCCAACCCACTCGTCCGCGATGCATTCAGGTGTGTTCACACTTGAGACGCAGACACAATATAAGGAAAATTTCCTTTTTCTTGTGTACACCTCGCGCTTGCGTTTGCTCTTGCTTCACAAATTTCCAAGTGTGAATGTCATTGGGTTTGCGTCTCTAGTGCCGGAACACGTCTTTAGCCTGCCAAGCAGACGGCGGACGTGTTAATTTTATATTACAGACTGTGTATACGGGAGGTTTGACTGGCTGCGACGCAGGACAGAGCTCAGTCTGAAGCAATATAATTTTGGTTAGTTTAACCCAACCATTTTTTTCCGTTTCCCTTGCGTCGTATAATCTTGAGTGCGGCGTAACTTAGTACCAGTCCACCGCTCGTTCACTTAAATAATCAATCATCCTGAAGGGTGACTGACAATGCAACCAGTTGCGCCACACATCATACACGTCTTTTGGGGGCGTTTGCCATGATCTACCGCGGTTTGTTCCCGCTTTTCAATGGAAAGCAGCAAGATATTAGTAGGTTGATACTAAAGCTACGTTTTGTCTTTGATCAAGAACCCGATTGAACGATTGCTTTGTCTTTACGTTTCCACGTATGAATATACCGTACAAGATAAGATGGCGGCTGATAAATTTACCCACGAAGCTACTAAATTCGTTTATAATTTCTAATACCAGAGAGGATTTCACCAAAGAATTTTTTTCC
>JAOBRD020522148.1:0-16945 GCA_027575215.2 Hydrozoanthus sils | reverse complement strand
GACAACTGAAAACAGGACAACAGTCTTAATAAAGCCGAAAATTTGGCAAAGAAACATCTGTGTTTTAGCCAGTTAATTGTTTATTTATTAATTCACTCTGGTAAAGATCTTAACTCTTGGGAGGTTATTTCGAATATATATATACAATATATATATTTCAAAGCAATATTGTATTAACGTCTTAATCTCCTACTTTCGTATTGCATTTTATAACACGTGCCCAACGTTATCTTGATATTTTGACCATATGTTGCCTAGGTGTTCATTTGTTTTCATAGGAACTTTTTTGTACAAGGTTTGCTATTTGCATGATGACATCTTGACGCATAAACTATTATTTGATGCTTCACAAATATATCTAACATGAAATGCATTCAAAAGCATGTGATACCTGCCAACATTTTTACGCTCGTCATTTACTTGCAACGCAAGCACTTTTTTGAAGAAACATAAGTTTTAAAATCTTAAAGTTAAACGGTTTTGACAAAACTATTAACTTCAGAAAAACAACAAGATACGTGATAGCGACTTAAACTAATTCCCTCTGGCAATAATTTAGCTGGAAAAAATTTGCATTGTTTGATGAAATGACGCTCAAACATTTTCCATTTGAGATTGTTGCATGTCTCACAAAGGGTCTTCACTGTGCCTTAAGTCGCTATTAGACGTTGAAACTTTTGGCTAAAACTTGTGTACAACAACAATGCTAAACATGTTTCAGCAGATGTGCAACGTGTAACATAGTCGGTTTCGTGAAACATTTTTGAATTTGCGTTGCGAGACTGTTTCACAAAGAGTAGAACCGCATTCTGCTTCTGCAACATTCACAACGACCGAAATTGCAACAAAATAAGAGTCATCACTTAGTGAAACTTGTCTCGCTCGGTTTTCTTACGCCACGCTGCCAAAGCCAATCAGTAGTACAATGTTTCAACATTTCCCAACATGTTCCAACAATTGATGGTACCTGGTGCAGCTTGGTTCGCATCTTTGTTGCAATTGCACACAAGTTTCAGCTAAAAGTTTCGACACGTGCGTATCAGCAGTGGCTTTTGGTTGGTCCTGGTTCTGTGTTTTGTGTGGTGCTCTCGTGTTTGGCAATGATAGTTTCAACATTACTTAGAGCCAGCGCGCCATTTCAAGACCAATGCAAAGACACAAATATAATAACCCACAATTGTAAAACAATATAAAACATGACATACTAGCCACATTCTGTACGTCTTGTGGAATATTCAAAAGGAATACAGCACCTCTGTGGCACCAAATTAAATTATGAAAACAAAGAATGCTGTATTTTCTAGTCACAAAGCCTAATGTTGAGGATAATATGTTACACTTTTTGATTTCTTGAGAATATCATGATCAGATTGTTTTTAAAATATTTTTGCATATTTATTGCAAATTTGAACTTTATGGTTTTCTTATATACAAGTTAAACTATGCTAGCTGTACTTTGTATAATTACATTCACACTAGCTATCGGGCGACGTAACAAAACCATTCATCTATTGTATCCAACAGTTTCAAAACAAATAGCCTACACTGAGCACAGTTTGTAAACTAGTAAAAATATTCAACTTATCCCGAGCTATAGTGCATTTTTGGTATACCATGGTCTCAAATTTTGGGATTTTTCACGCTTGAACGTTTCTTTAAAAAAAATGAAAATGAAATGTGAGAATTAATGTATGTCAAAACCGTTTATGATCTAACTACACAGCACACCAGGTTTTTGGTTCTATTCGCATGTTAATGCTTCGTTCAAATACAACAAAATATTATTTGCCAGAACCTCGATTGCTGCAGGGCAGTCTAAATGGTCGTCTATTGGAAACATGGTAGAATTATTTCACTTGATATCAATCTTACATTATATAAACAATCCATCTATTGAAAACATGGTAGAATTATTTCACTTATATATCAATTTTATATTATAAAACAATCCATCATATTACAATGCTTTTAATTTATAGGCAAACGGGTTCTCAACTGGGATCTCTCAGTAAGTAGATCTAGCTGCTTTACGCATGCCTCGCCACACACTTCATTTTCCGAGTTATCAGTGATATCAGGCTAAAATGATCAAATTTTTGGGGAGAACAAGAGATTGCCACGTTTTGACAAAGTTTTATCTTGCAATCTTCAAATATCTTAAGTATATTGTAACGTTTACCTATCGCTGTTGTGTGATAAAAATGCTTAGACTAATTTGAAGTAAGATATCTATAAAAAAAGATAAATTTCCTTGTTGCCGTCTCTGTATATCTTAATACCACTAATGGGGCTTGTTCCTCTGAGGAGATTATATAATTTTTATATTCCTCCAAACGGAGATTTGTTATATAACCAAAACTGGGTTGACAAATTTTTTCTCCTGTAGTATTGTCCTACAATGCGTATATGCCATACTGTTTGTATGTTTATAGGCTTGAACCGAACTCATTTATAATCCCACGACCAAACTCCCAGCTGACCCTGTAGCTCAGTTGGTTAGAGCGACGCAGTTCGTGGGCTTGAATCCCACCGAGGTTAGAGAATTTTTATCTTTTCTTTGTGTTGGTTTATGGGGTTCATTGTTGTTGCTGTAGATCGATCGGCGAAACTCGGGTTGTACCCAATTCGAGTATATTGTATATTGTGTTCAAACAACTAGCACACTTCAAATATACATTATACTTTCCTTATTTAGCATAAAGCAGCATATTTTTCTTTAATAAGTAAACAGTATTCATCTTCTTTAATATCAAACATGTTTTACAATTTGTTTAAAAAAAGCTCATTGCTTTATATGTATTCTTGTGGTGTGTTGTGAAAACTTGTTTCATTAAAAAGAAACACGAATCATGGCGAAACACGTAATGAAGAAAGTCGAACTTAGAAGCTAGTACAAATACACATCAAACTTCCTGTCGCTTCGCTTTTGTGCTTAATGTCAAAAAGAACATACATTACGCTTTTCTCACAGATGAAAATCCAATAGGAATGAAAATGTCATCGAGGAAAATTATTGAGAGGATTGTTTCTGTCGTAGCAAAGTTAAAGAAACTTCAACTTTCAAGGATAGACGAGAAAATAAGCTGTAGCTACATATCCGGTCGAATAAAAGGAAAATTTTAAATTGAAAATTTTTGGCGCACTGTTTAACTAGTTCTTTAAGATTTTTCAAATTTAAAATTTAATCTATCTGAATGGGAGTTTTTTAATGGTTGTCATGACAACATAGAACGATGTATGTTAAAACGAGAAGCCAATTCATGTCAGCGTAACTTAAAGATCTCGGTTTTATGTCTGTTTGATTACCAAACAGAGTAAAGAATATAAAGATATATGTTGCAGATTGTTTTTTGACAAAATAAAACAAAAAAAAGATTGAAAGTTCTCAAAATAGTTTACTAAAATTTGTTCGTGCCACGAACATTTCGTTTCTGAGCAGCTTACCACATGTTTGGCGCTGTTTTTGAGCATTCTTTAATTAAAGAACCAACATTTGATAGGTATAAGACTAATTATTTGTGTTTCAAATGCCGAGCACAATAACATATTCATTACCATAAAAAATTTAAGGCCTTCGCCTTCGTGTAATTTGTTTTTTGAAATTAGCTAAATTTTATTCGCTTCGCCTTTTAAGAAAGTTAAACAACTACTTTTTTTTTTTTTGTAAAACTTAAGATGTTTGTATAAAATCAATCTTTTGAAAAAGGAGTCATCTGAATTATCAACTTGATGATATTCCATTAATATATTTCATAACGGTTCTTCAGCTCACAGTTGACACATTTATTATATAAAGCTTCCTTTTAGATATTCACATCATGATACGCGAGCCTAAAAGCCTTACACTTTTTTCTTAATTAAATTCATTGTTTGGGACTATGGGCTAAATAAAAAAGACTTAAGACTAAAAGTGGGCTACTAAAGAAATCACCCTAATGAAAATTTATGAAGCTTGCGAATAAAACCCTAATTAAGAATACAAGAACTGTATATCATATTATTTTCTTGTCGTAGAAGTTAACGGTTTAGCAAAAGTGCTTGTATTTTTAATATGAAACTATTGGCACTTGCTTCTAAAATTTGAATTAAATGATCCAATTTTTATTATTCAAAAACTATTTTTCAGGAAACCCATAGGTATATCGCTTCCTGCTGTTTCATAGTTGGTGCCGGGAACATCACCTTTTGAATACAGAAAACTCCAAACTCACCTTCAGTTGTTTGGGCGAGTAGGTAAATTCCCAACATAGTAAAATGGAACAACTATCATGCAAGAAACGAAACGAGCGTTAAGCCATACACTGAACAGATAAAATTTGCATGTTGTAACAGTTTATACGCAACTTGTTTGTCTTACCTTGGTCATTTTGCTTCCAGTTATAGCAAACCTTGCCACAGCTTTAATGAACTAAATGAAAAGGGGCAAGCAAACGCGAACTACGTAGATCATTTTGATGTGATAACTGTATGCAGCTAATCATAAGATGGCTTAAATAACCAAAGTACTTTGTGGTCGTAAAAACAGCTCAACGATTATCATTCAAATTTAGAAACCACCTGCTCTGTGCCTTTTTAGGGTTATCATCTTTCAAGTTATAGTTCCTTTGTAAAACAACGCGAATACTAGATATATTTTAGTTGTTTAGTTGAGGCCGGAACGAGTACTTGAGAATTTTGTCATAATGTTTCACAATTTCATTAAAATTGACCAGAATAGATAATTGTTTTATGTCAAATTTGTTTTTTTAAATTACATATCGACTCATATGGACGAACAACCGCTGTTTCTATGTTTTTGTAAGTAAACAACGAGTCGAAACAATCATTTACAGACAAAACAAAAGTAATAAGCAGAAAAGACCCATATATAACAATTGCCTGGAAAGTGCCGCCTTATCTTAGTGTTTTGAAGTATCGATTCAGTTCTGGGACAGTTTGTCTACAAAGAAATCTTCGTTTTGTTTATTGAAAGTGACAAGCTTTTATAAGCTGTAGCACATCAGCAACAAATCTAGTTACATACAGTTTTTCAAGAGCTCCAAAACGAAACAGTTTGGTTTTTATGAATTAAAGGGGGGACGGGTCCGTGTAATGGAAGTTTTGCAAGAAAACATTGACAAAACACTGTAAACCATATAAACTCTTTTAATAGTTACCCATTATCCTTCTTTTTTTTTGCTAAGAAACGAAACTGTACCCCGATTTATATTTACAAAAATATTTTAATACCAAAGTTATTGAGGTGATTAATAGTCGGTTTTCATGCATCATATCCAATCCAAGCTGTTGTAAAATTGTTCAAGGGGGCAACCTGAATAGCAAAACTACTAGACTTGCTGACGCGGACAGGGAGGTTTTCTGGCTTGTTTATGTTTGAGTAACAAACAGTTGCTAAGAATCGATAAGAAGCTTTTGCAATTTTTCCTATAGTTCCCCGTAAGGTGTATTAATTTTTCTATTTTTAAAGTTTCGTCAAAAGCTTGAAAGTGCTTTTGAATTGATTGATTTGATTTGAATTGAATTGTTAAATGATAGCTAGAGTAATGCATCGATCAAATCGAAGCATTTGAACTTTTGAAATTTTTATGGCCAAATTCCCCACCCCTGGGACAATATTGCCAATCAAATGCCCCACCATTTATGATGGATTTGTGATCAAATGCCCCCAGCCCCGGGACTGAAATTGAAAAATGCATTGATTTCTTGTTTCTTTGTAGTTTACAAAATCGAAATGCAATGCGATGATTCATTGTTATTTTTTATTTTAAAAACGTTCTTAAATGCAACTTTTAAAACTATGTATAAAGCAAGATAAGTCTTTATATTATCTAGTTTCTTTCAATCACGGCTTTTAATGACAAAACATAACTTCGGTGTCTTGCGTAGCCAGCTGTGCTTGTTTTCTAGCTCGGGTTTCTGCGGCTTTCTTGGCAGCTTTGGCACGATTTATTTTTTTCTTTTGAAGATGATCTAACCAAATTTGTACCTCCTCGGTTTTGTTCAAATGCCCTCCCCTCCCCCTCCATTACGACCAGGTTTGCTAAAATTTTAACGAAGAACACATGACGACTTTGAACTTTTTCGCAGACATGTTTCGGCAAACAATCCATAGCCTTCATCAGTGCAATGACAAGTTGTACAATGAGTGAGAATAAAAGATTAACATAATAATAGAGTAACAAAAATTACTTGAGATTTGCATGGTACTGAGAGCTATTGGTTTGGTGGTTCCCATTAATTTTTAACTCTACGCTATCGTTAGCTTTGTCTAAAATTTCAAAGCAGCCTTCACAGCGGACTCATCTCTGCAAACCCGTGATTTTTCGAAATGTTTTTTTCGAAAGGATTTTCCCGCTCAAAAACAACTAAAATTTATCCAAACGGTCTTAGTAAGAGCAGGTTTGCTAAAATTTTAACGAAGAACACATGACGACTTTGAACTTTTTCGCACACATGTTTCGGCAAACAATCCATAGCCTTCATCAGTACAATGACAAGTTGTACAATGAGTGAGAATAAAAGATTAACATAATAATAGAGTTAGTTGGTTTGGTGGTTCCCATTAATTTTTAACTCTACGCTATCGTTAGCTTTGTCTAAAATTTCAAAGCAGCCTTCACAGCGGACTCGTCTCTACAAACCCGTGATATTTCGAAATGTTTGTAGATGTTAGAGGCTTCGTCAGTTGTTAGATGCTCTCGTATACGTGTGGAAAAATGTTGGGGCGGTTCACCGACGTATCTAGCCTTACATTTAGCACATGTGAATTTTTTGACTACGTTCGAAAGAAAACCAACAGTGACAAAGTCTTTCACGGATAAAATCGAGCCTTTTTGTCATTGCACTGACAAAAAGGCATTGGATTATTTGTCGAAACAAGTCTGTGAAAAAACTCAAAGTTGTTGTGTTTTTCGTTAAAACTAAAATTTACACGTAAAATTTGCCTCGTATGGCCGAATCATTACTGATGTCGGTGAGAAGGGAAAGTTAAACTGATCATGCTACTGAACAAGAAATATTTTGTAAGTTTTAACTTATCACGTTACTCTATACGAAAGTTTAAAACTTTCCAAATTTTTTTTCTCTAACTGTTATTCTACATGAAGAACCGTGCGACTATGTGCCACTCGAGCATAAAGAAAACATGATTATGATGATTATGATTATGATGGTGATGGTGATGATGATGATGCTAGTGATAATGATGAGGACGATAGTTGTGGTGATGGTGGTGATGACGACGAAGACGACGACGACGGTGGCGATGATGATGATGATGGTGATTGTGATGATGATGGTGATGATGATGGTGATGATGATAACGATGATGATAATAATGACAAATATGACGATGTCGGTGGTAGTGATGATGGTGATGATAATGATGATGATGATCGTGATGATGATGATGATGATGGCGGTGATGATAATGTTACTCTATAAGAATTGTTTTGTTAATATTTCTGTTTATATATTGTTAGAAAAAAGCTTGTTTGTGTTTGGGACAAAATTGACGTCTTATTCTAAGGCTATGAAAAAATCATTAATTATTCATGAAATTCAAACCAATCCCTGCACACAATATTCTGGTCACATGTCCACAACTGTAAACCCCAACTAATACGAATCATCTGTATTGAGTAGGTAGCACGGCTGGGTTGTAGAGTTATTAAACAGTAGAATTTTCCGTTTCCGGTAGCGTTCGCCGGTTTGCCTCGCCACTTAACTTCACAAAAGAATTTGCAGAATTGTTTGCGGATGTGTGCTCGAGTGGGGTCCTTGACATTGGTTGACGCAAGTCCGTTCCCTCCGATGGCATATTTTTGTTACGCTCATTTTCGTATTCTACCAGGCAGTAAGAACGTTAATCGCCCATTCTGAATTACATTTGGTAATATTAGGTAGTAATGAAATTTCTTTTTTTTCAGTTTTCGGAGGACTGAAACAAGCTATTGCCATACTCACGGTTTGGCAGGGAATGAAAATACTTAACACTTCTATTATTGTCCCCAGCACTCTCACCTGTGGGACGTGCAGCTTTTTGGCATGCATGTCCAATTACCAAATCACGTAATGAATCAGTCTTTCATTGTCTCATGCACTCTCAGTCTCACATGTGGGACATAAAAAAAATTTGCATGCATGTCCAATTACCGAATCGCAAATCAACACTTTGAATTCAAGCTATTGTTTTCGATTTACAAGTACGATAAAATATTCGCGTCCAATCTATGTAAGAGGGTAATTTCATGATGCCGGGTAAGCTCAATTTCAGATCGGTCCCCATACAAATCCCTTGATCCGATTACACAAGACCGGTTCTAAAACTTAACTCATACCGAAACGAAAATCTCAGACCGGATCAACCTAAGGCCGGCCGGGACGACAACATGTCAACAATGGAAAATTCTTTACCTCATATGCATTCGGATGGTGACCGTGGAATATAGCACTAATGCGTTACCTCTGACTTTGCTTTGGACTTGATGACGTCTAGCTCTCATTGCATGTGTTACGCATGCGCAGGCTATTTGGCCCCTCTCAAAATCTTAAAACAGAACGAATAGACAAGTCTTGTTCCATTTGGTTACCTGTTTTTTGGTTTTTCCCCGTACCTCTAGTCTCGGCCCACCACTAGCCTCTTGGAGTCTTAAACCGTTGTTCTTTGGACAAACGTGGCTTGGCTATAGCGCAATGACCAGCTGTATTCTTGAGTGTCTTTTTAGTGTCTCTTTTAGTTATGCTGGATTTATGTCCAAGCGCTACAGCCATGTAAAGCAATTCGGAGTCCTAATGCTATTTTTTGGGTGTTTTGTTGCGGCTTTGTTGGTTAATGTTCAGACCCTCACGCTAGTTTTACTCTTTCACCGGGTCGCAATCTTTGCAGCTAAAGTCGTCATTAATTATACACGTACTTTTTGTTCATTTTTTCATTTATCTATTTGCATTATCAATTAAAATGTACGAAGCTAGTTACTGTTACATATCTTATAGGCCAAGACAGTAAATGCATAAACTACTACTAAAAACTGATACAATTTTACCAAAATTCTATCACCAACTTGTATGTCTCTCTTTTTGGATTGGTTTGAACATATTTCCGAATGTTTGAATACCATTAATATTAAGATATTTAAGATACTCTTGATCTTTGTTAACAAATTGTTAGTATTGTGTATTTTTTGCACATCCATTTTTGTTGCTAGGACCGTCGGAAAAACCAGAAGTGGCTACTCAAGGAGAAACTATGGGGCAGTTTTGCTTCACTCACTATGGGTCAGTTTGCCTTCACTCACTTGGCACGTAACAATGAATATAGGTAAATATTTTATGCGTTGTTGTCTGTCTCATGGAATAAAGTAGGAAGAACTTTGGCTAGTATGGTTAAAGAGCAGTTTTTTTTTCGAAAAGGATTTGTTTGTAGAGTCCGGGAGTTATTGAATAGGCAAATTTGATGGGTTGGTTTTGGCCAACAACGATTTAGTTGGGTGAGATAGCAGAGAGATATGAAAACAGTAACATCATACATGCCATGAAAACGCTTTGTTACTTCAAAAAGGATGCATGTGAGTATCGGTGCCTAGGTCCTCTTATTTTCGCGCGGCTGCTGCAGTGCATTTCGGGATTGTTAGGGGACAAATAAAAAGTTTAAGATGCAAGTTCTGCTTTTGTTTCCTTGTTTCAGTGTATTTTAAAACTAATAGAAATAAAAACTCTAGCTACTACAACTGAAAAGTTAAGACCGAAAAGTCCACTACGGCGACCGCACAAAAAAAGAGAGGAACTTGGCACCAGCAACCTATTCGTTTATAAAAGGCAAGAACAATTGGAAAACTTTCTGTTATTAGTTAACAACTATTCCCGGAGGTGAGGTGAACGGTAGTGGATATATAACGTAACATCATAGAAAGTTTTCAAAGGTTTTCTGTTCTGTCGTATACGACCTCATTTAGTCAAAATTAATCTTCAAATTTAGACTGCGAATCAAGCGTATTTGTTGATATTTGGCGGGGTTTCCTTCTTTCTTCGTCTTTCTCTCTTGTCCCATTTTTCTTGCTGCCAAAAAAACAACTGAAACACTTGCTTCGCTGGCTACTTAAAACTATACTTTTAGTCGTTTTGCTACTGAAACTCGAGAAATTTGTTCAGCTAAACTGGCTTTTAAAGAACAATCCTTTCAAGAAAAATTAAAAAAGAAATAGAACAAACCATAAACAAATCCAGGCTGGACTTTTTATATTAAAAGTTAATTTTTGTAAATAAATCTAGTAAATTTTGAATCTCCATTTGATCAAAAAAGTTGCCTAGTTAAAAACATGATATAAGTTTTTGCCTCGATTTGTAATGGCCTCAGTCACGTGGTGATATTACTATTTTTATCATTGAGTTGATTTGCGTCATTCAAAGAACTATGAAAACTTGATTTGGAGTTTCAAAAACAAATGAAATGAAAAACTATGACTTAGGGACGGACCAGTTGATCTCGTGGGTGGTAGTGGAAGAATTTGTAAAATAAGATTTGCAGAGCCCCCAAAAGGCATAAAAAAATTGCACACACAATATTGCAGAAAAAAATTGCAAAGCAAAACATCAAAGAAAAAATAAATTGCAGTATACGTAACCAAGTTCATGACATAACTGTCTTCAAATTTACGCAGTATCCCCAGAATACTCTGAGCAACTGAGGATTGTACACTTGAGACAAAAGTCCCCACTCTGTTTCATATGGTATCTACGCGCCTAAATTAGAGTAAAGACGGTAGTGTACTATATGTGCAAACATGTACACTGTTTTTGGTGTGTGTTTATAATATGATTAAAAATACACAGCCTGTAGTTATTCAATTGCACCCACAACACATATCAATATGTTGTTGTCATTGTACAATCTATACTGTTTGAATCGGGTTTGATACAAATCTATTCAAAATGTTAACACCGCGTTGATCACACCTGTTTGACATCAATGAAGGGCACTTCTAGTAATAAACACATTATTAAGTTAGAGGAAATACGTTTTAAGAACAGAAAATGCCGATTAAAAAGCTGAAACCAAATGATGGTTTTATTCACACTGCAAATTAAACTCGTATTTTTATTAAACTTTTTCTCTTTAAAGCGCTTTAGAATACTGTAACAGTTTTAGCGCTACATAAGTTTTTTAAATTAAAATTATTATTATGGTGAAACACATATACATCCACTTTTACTCTCCCCTCCCCCAACTCCTGAAAAAAATTTACCATTGCACGGCACATGTCCAGAAAATAATTTTGCAGGCCAATTATAGCGGCAAAAACAATTTTGCTCAGAAGCCATTCTTCCATCCCCCCACGAGAATAACTGGTCCGTCCCTTAGAGATAAGGGAATTTAAAGAACATCTTACAGCTTAACCAGGTAAAAGTTAGGAACAAAGAGCCTTTGCAAAAACTGGCGATTTGTCACCACAAATTTATGCTAACAATTTTTAAATGCTCTTTTAAGGTGCCTTGGATGGCACTAAAACCTCATTTTTGTCAGACTTAATGTCATGTCCTTTTTTAATTTTTTTTTGTTCAAAGTACTCAATTTTACCGTGTAACATGGAGAACCATTTCATGTTATCCGATATCCAATACTTTGTTCACTGTCACAGTTTAAATGGTTTTTTTTCTTCGAAACGTTCAACACTGACGAAAACATTAGAAAAGTATTTAGTTTCGCGATCTTTATGACGACTTCGGTCGGTTTTGTTCTTTCAATGTGATCTCCTGTCTCTATACAACAATACACTTAACTGGAGTTAAATACAAAAGAGGCTCTCTCTAGATCCAGTTTTTCAAAAGATCTAGCGTATACCATGCTGTCTTCTCAAGTGACGACTTTTCAAAGCTCTACAAAAAAAGTTTTTTGTTTGTCTATTGAGTTTTGATTCTTTCTTTTTGGCCAATTTAGTCATGAAAGCAAAGTTTATTCTTCAGACCTTCAAAAGGAGTTTTATCGTATCCCCATAAAGTCTAGAAAATTTATTTTAGAAAAGTCTTGTGCAAATAAAACTTTAAAGCGTATCAAACCTGCTATATTTCTGGGTTTTTTTAAGTGTTCTCTAGCAAAACCTCCGACTAAAATAAGGATTCTTCTATCTGTTAGGCAGTTACTATAGTTACCTGGTATCCTTTGAATGTATTTTGTAGATTATTGGCGTAACACCCCAGCGGGAGCAAAACACACCAAATAAATACACTCTGTCTTGAAGTTCTAGCAGTCAGACTATAGTTGTCTTGGAAATAGAAAACTTGATCCAAAAAGCAAAAACTGACAAGAAGATGGAGAAATTTCTGATCTTTCTTGTTCTTTTACTTTTTTCCTGTGCTGTGAAGATTGAAGGGCGTCCTTTGAAAGATAAACACGTTGGTCGTGACGTATTGGGAATTGTGAAAGATTTGGAGAGGTCGATAGAAAACTCGTTGGAAAAGATAAACCAGGTAAAAGAATAGTCTCGTTTTGCATTTATATTGAGTATGTCATTTACTTCTTCCTAACAACTTTAAAATAAATCTACAATCCTACCGCAAAAATCAAAATATTTACGAGAACAGACTTCATCCAAAGTATTTGGAGCATTTTAAAGCAAAAGTTTGTTTGGCAATGGGTCACTTTGAATTAACCACAAGACACACATATAAATCCGGCATAAGAAATTTGCAAACTACATGTTGAAACGAAGCAAGTTTGGAAAGATCTTTAAAATTTAAACTTATTTTTGGTTCAATTTAAGTCTAACCATCATGATGTCCTCAGCTTAACAGGGTATTAAACGATTATCTCGTTAACATCTTTCGTGAATTACTATCTAATGTGCATTTAATTTTTTTAGATCAAGGAATTTCTTGAAGAACCAGCGAAGACCACTGCACTGCCAGATCAAGCAACCACAGCAGCACCAACAGACGGTCAATCAGGTCAAGACCAAGCAACCACAGCAGCAACAGAAGGTCAATCAGGTAAAGACCAAGCAACCACAGCAGCAGCAGCAAAAGATAAATCAGGTCAAGACCAAGCAACCACAGCAGCGCCAAAAGAAGGTCAAGCTGGTCAAGACCAAGCAACCACAGCAGCACCAAACGAAGGTCAAGTAGGTCAAGACCAAGCAACCACAGCAGCACCAAAAGACGGTCAATCGGGTCAAGACCAAGCAACCACAGCAGCACCAAAAGAAGGTCAAGAAAGTCAAGACCAAGCAACCACAGCAGCACCAAAAGAAGGTCAATCAGGTCAAGACCAAGCAACCACAGCAGCACCAGCAAAAGATAAATCAGGTCAAGACCAAGCAATCACAGCAGCACCAAAAGAAGGTCAATCAGGTCAAGACCAAGCAACCGCAGCAGCGCCAAAAGAAGGTCAAGCAGGTCAAGACCAAGCAACCACAGAACCTATCAAGGATAAATCAGAACCTACCAAGGATAAATCAGGTAAAGACAAGGCAGCCGGAGCAGAACCTACCAAGGATAAATCAGGTAAAGACAACGCAGCCGGAGGACAACCTGCCAAAGATAAATCAGGTAAAGAAAAGGCAGCCGGAGCACAACCTGCCAAGGATAAGTCAGGTAAAGAAAAGGCAGCCGGAGCACAACATGCCAAGGATAAGTCAGGTAAAGAAAAGGCAGCCGGAGCAGAACATGCCAAGGATAAGTCAGGTAAAGACAAGGCAGCCGGAGCAGAACATGCCAAGGATAAGTCAGGTAAAGACAAGGCAGCCGGAGCAGAACTTGCCAAAGATCAACCAGGTGAATTATATCCAAATATTCAACCTGCGATCCCACACGTCCCAGGGATAACTCCGCCCGAAATAGCCGCACCAGACTCAGGGCTGGCTCCAGCTGAAGAACCAGTTGGCCTAGAGCCTCTTGAAATTAATTAGTTTCAAGTGCAAGCAAAGCACAATAAAAACAGGTGCAGTTAATAACACTGTAGTTGTAAGCCATACGCGTCAATAAAGATTGTTTAGGAGCTACATCTTCATGTTGTCTGTTATCTATGGCTATTTTCTCGCCAACATTTGCTTGAGATTAAGCTTTTTACCAATTGCTTTGTTACTCTTCAGCTTGTAGCTAGCTACTTATAAGTTATAGTTTTTTTAATAGCTAAGACCTGTCGGTACTTCATCCAGCAATACTTGATAAAACATGTTTCATGATGTGTTTGGGCTATGTTGGGTATTGAGTGAAATTTACACCTTCAAGCATTTTGTTATTGCGTGTGTCAAACTGCCGGACTGTCTCATTAACTTGACAGAGCTATCGAGATCTTCAGATGACACAGCAATCAAAAGATTTTTGTAGCACTGATACCTAGTTTTAAGAACTGAAATGCTTTGTTTGCTCAGGGGAAGGGCTAACACGCGAAACATCAGCACTTTAAGACTTCTGACAACGAAGATTATCAACTACCAACTTATCGACTCTGATGATGCCGTAAAGCGGCGAAAGCTCAGTTTTTAACATAACTTGAATACATTTTACACCTTTAAAGTGGCAATGGCTTTTATCGTTTATTTTTATGTTAATATACGATGCTGCTAAAGGACAACTTTAATAGATTTATCAACTTTTTAGTTGGTCCAGAGATGTTTCTTTAATCATGAGAACTTTTCCTTTCCATTTCCTAATGTTGACTTTTAAGTCGAAAATATTCGGATGTTAACACTTTCAATCCTTTTTTCAAGGCTTTTGCCAATATTATCGATTTTAGCGAGTATTAAGACAAATGAACATATGTTTGTTTGCCGAATAATAAACCTCTACTGGACGCATGCAAGATTAAGACTCTTCTCGGCTCAAACGGTAGTTCTAACTAACAAACTAATTAACTAAATGGTTAATTAATTAATTAACTAACTAACTAACTAACTAACTAGCTAACCAGTGGCGTAGGCAGCTTGTAGGCCTGCAAGCCCGGGCCTTCAAATTATTTCGACAGGGAAAAGAAAAGTATTGAAAAATTATTTGAATTGAATTCAGTAAAATGAAGAAAGGGAATAAAGTTTTAAAAGCACCTGTTAAAATTGTTACTTTGCAATGAATGCTGCTTGGAGAGTACTCGCCCAAAACCCCTGATGCTGATGATACAAACGAGTGAAGAGAAGACTTAACTAATAAATAACGTCCCCGAGTCCCCAGGCCGTGCTTTCGTCATCAGTACGTTTACGAATCCAACGCTAAAAACATTTTTTTTCTTCCAGGGAAGACAGTTTCTAGAATTGGCCCAGGAGGAACATCTTCGCTATAGGTTTTATGATTTTAGTGCATTTCTGGTGAACTCTGCAGCGCAGTTTTCAAAAATAAAACTAACTAACTAACTAACTAACTAACTAACTAACTAACTAACTAACTAACTAACTAACTAACTAACTAGCTAACTAACTAACTAACTAACTAACTAACAAGTTAATTAATTAACTGACTAATTAACTGCTTATTAACTAAATCAGTTAAATAATTAACTAAATTAACAACTAATTAAGAGTCTTTATTACTGGTTTTGGAATAGCACCTAACTCTAATCACATACTAAAAACAAATCAGCCATGCATTAACTACCATCGTTCAGCATGATCCGAAAAGGCTTAACATGCTTGAATATGCTTCGCGTTTAACAATGTAATAGTTAATGGTTGACTTCATCTGTTCATATAACTCCTACTACCTTCATCCCGAAGATGAGTATCTCGTTAAACTGCAATCTAATTAAAGGAGGAACAATTAGGATTGTTAATAAAATGTTACGTTTGGGCGCTACCACTTCACTAAGAAAGCAAATCTTGTCAAATAACATCTTTTGCGTATTTGTTCGGAAACGTGCAAAACTAGTGACGTTTATAAACGTTGAAAAAATTTACTTGACAGCAGATTTTTCAAGTGTTAAGGTTAGGTACGAATAAGTGTGCTAAGCAAAAAATTACCAGGAAAATATGTGTTTTCCTCGAGGGCGTTTTACAAAAAACAGTACGTATAAATAATGAAAGTTAGTCTTAGAACTGACTATAAGTGGTTTATTTTAAAAGAGCTGCATTAATATTGTGCAAAGGTGAGCTTTGGTGGAGCCCGAACAAAACAATTGAGAAGCTTGTTGATAAAGCCAGTGTTTGCAATAAGGCATAGACTTTCAGGCGAGCACAAAGATTATTCAAACTTATATTTACAAAATAGTTTTGTATAGACCATTGTGCAACTTTTGCGTCGTTAACCTCTGTGGTACGTATCTTAGATACTTTATCGATGACATGAAATTCGAACTTTACATTGGAGAAACTGAAAGAATAAGGTGGCAGTTGGCTATCGTCATGAGCGCAATGAAAAAAGCAAATGCTTATGATAGTATTTCTAGGCTTTTCGGCTTTTAGAATTGTTGTGACGCGATCTCCTTTTGGTAATCTAATACAAACTTTACAACAACTCTTAAAAGATTCTATGTTCATGTGAAATGAAATTTCAACCAGAGGTACCGAAGAATCACTCACGCGTTGAACTAAGCTCAACAAGTCACAACCAATTAACAATAACTCATTACATAGTTTGAAAACTGGAGTTTAAGACTGGGGTTTCCTCTAGTGTACAGGGTTTGCTCTGAGATATGGTTTTCGATCATTCAGTGACCTTAATTAGTTTTGCAAAGGAGCAAGTGCGGCCGAATACAAACTCATCTTACAACTGCAACCCTATCAAGAGCCTTTGGATTTGATTGTTCCATAGGAGTTGTATTGGACACGATAACTTGTCTCTGATGTTTGACAAAAAATCAGTAAATACAAATATCTGAAACAGTATGTTATACCGTAAAATCCCACCCTTTAAAGCCCCCCCCCGGTTTTAAGCCCCCCCGATAAAAGCCCATCTATTTGCCAACGAATTGATATTTTGTTCGGGATATAAGCTCCCCCGGATATAAATCCCCCCCCCCCCGTTT
>JAOBRD020522041.1:0-16945 GCA_027575215.2 Hydrozoanthus sils | reverse complement strand
TTAACTGAATAAGAGGCTCTACGCTACTAATACAGTCGGATTCAAAGCTTAACTGCAAAAAGATTAAGTGAACACATGTATGCTGGCAAACGCTGACTATTTGCGCGTGCCTTTTACTGTTTTCATTTTAATTCATCATTCATAAACAAGATGAATAAATTATTGTGACACCACTACTGACCGCGGACAATCAGTTGATAAGAGTGTTCGTTTAGTGCCGGGGTATTCTAAAGTCTAGCCGAAATTAGATATAATGAATAAAACATTAAAAGGAGCAATTTTAATACCTACCTACTTTAAAAACAACTTTATTCTTCAACGGACACGACGAACTCAGCACTATACTGCGAACGTGGAGAGGACGCTTCCACGTGAGTGCGAAAAGGGTTGCGGTTTGCAATGTGCTTATCGAAAAACAAAGAAATCCATTGTCTTTTTGACACTCGCTAGGCATTGTGGTCAAACCAAATCTTGATTTTTTCTCGCTCTTTTACTAATTGACTGAATTAGGACTGCGGCAGCAACTTGAGCGGCCATTTTTCTCATTTCTTCAATTCTATTTTATTTTCAGGTTGGAGAAAGACGAAGAACATGTTCAGAGCTTTCTGAATAGCCGGCATTCGTCCAAAGATGACAAGAACGAGCAGTGTTCCATTCAGTGAAGTCACTTCTTGTCCGCTTGTTACCAGGCCTTGCGGCTGGCTGCTTAAGAAACTAAGCTCCAGGGTCCGGTCGTCCAAAAGCCGGTTTTTTCAGCAAAACTTGGTTGAGGGGAAAAAATCAGTCTTTACAATGAAAGGGTTACTTTGCGAACAAACATCGCTCTATATTTCAAAGACTACAGATAATTGAATCACAAGTTTTCATGTCAATTCAGTTAACAGATCGTAATAAACACGAGCATGGGTTAAAAACTTAACTCGGGTTTGGGCTAATCGGTCTTATTTGAACAGCTGGACCCTGACTGCTAGAATGAAGTAATTTATATCACCGTTATTTGGTGGGTGTTCAGGACAAACCGACTTGCAACGATACATCCGAGTTTAATAAATGCAATCAAATTGCCAGATGTGCGGAATTATTATGGTTTTTTGCAATTTTGACTCCGCCAAGGAGTCACGGGAGAACATGCAATGGTTGTATACGTCTTCTTCGAGGTGTGCCATCCGGAACCGACAGTTAACGTTGTTATTCCAAGAAGACGCGAAGGTCTAACCGTTGAGTTTACTGGTTGTATCAGTTGTGTTTTATTTAAGCAATAAAACGCATGTCCCGCGTGTCAGTGCGGCTCGTGATTTTCAGTTGTTTTTTTTTTCCATTACCTTCGTGTTTATAAAAAAAATATTGCTTAATACATTTAAATATATTGATTAATGCGAGCCCTATATAGGGAACACCTCCAGGGGAAGAAATGTTAGGGATAACAACATTTAGTCAAGAAAACTGCTCGTCATGGCAAATCGCGAATTCGAGCCCAGGTACCCGACTTGTTCCATGCAGTCGACTCGCGATCGGCTGTATAATGAGTAACAGTTCTGCTTGGAGCTAACCTGCGATAGATTAGTGTCCTGTCCAGGGGTAGTCAAAGACTCTCATCCGCTTAACACTACGGAAACTGAAGATAGTTGTCACGATTGAGAATGATTTATTATGACAATGGTTTAAAACGCTTTGATTGCAAGCAACTTTTTTGTTTGAGGACTTGTCCGAACGGTTTAACAAGAGTGATGCAACCAACCTGTGTTGTGAACAAAGTCTCCTGTGCAAAACCTGACGAAGAGACACTATAGGAATTTCGTAATCAACAATAAACATCAAACACATCCACAAGAAAAAGATTATCCCTTCTAAAGACGCCAAATGACGCGTCTGTATACATATATTCTAATAACTTACGCCCATGATATTTCTTGGGTGCTTTGGGAAGATTTCATAATTCATTTGCCAGAGTTTTTGAGCATACACTTAGCACTTACCTGCTCATTTTAGTGTTACTACAAGCTGGAGAGTTAAGGGAGGAAATTGGTTAACGGCAAATTTAGAATAAAGTGCTAAAAATTATCTCCCCAATACATATATTGATACCGTTGTCTTTAGTGTATCTGATTGCCAACAACTGCCTCCCTATTAGGAATGAAGAATGTTTGATACAGGATGGGGTTCAGTTCCCCAAAAACAATCAAACTACACCAAAGAAAAAACATTCGTGCCCCAAAAATCAAAACCAAACCGAGGTGATCAGAATAAAAGACAATCTTTCACAAAGGCTTGAGCCAGACACAAAATCCTAGTGGAAAAAAGGCCGTCTTTCGTCTATTCTTAGGTTCCTACACATTACAGTTCGAATAAACATCTGTGGTCAAACCCAAAAATGCATTCATATATTTCAAACCAAAGAATTATCAAACGCTTTTAATCCTCAACGTCAAGACGATTTTAAAGTTTTTGAAATATTGTAGACGCACAGGGCAATCAAACACGACAACTTGCCGTTTTCACCTTTCCACGGTTCGTACGAAGTCTAACTGCTCAATTAAAAAGGAATGTAGTTTTTAACTCCAAAACATTTTATCTATGCGGTTTAATTAAATTATGTAAATAACACAAAATTCTGGAAACATCACTTTTCAAGTGTTATTGCTTCATATCAGGAGCGGGCCGTGTCTCGGTATGTTTCTCTACAAAGCGATATCGAATTCCATTTGTTCCAAATTAATATTTCAGTTTATCTGTAACTCCATTGTTCAGTTATATTTCTCTTTTCATCAGCATTCTATATCCGTTCATCTACGTTTTTCTGCTTGAAAACTGCAGATCCGGTACTCAAAGTGATTTTTTTTCGTTTTCAACTGATAGAGCTTAAAAGTTCGCGCTCGCGTATTACTTTCACTCATTTTAAAAAGAGTTTTAGGAGGGTTTGATGAAATGACGACTGACATCATCAACACAAAGCCGAACTTTAAGCACATTGAATTACACTCTACTAAAAATAAAATTTGAGATAATTTTTTTCTGGACAGGTGTTTATACTGTGTGTGGATTCAACACTGTGCTACCAATTAGACTGCGCTATATTTGCAAATTACTGCCTTTGTACTTTTTAACTAGTCATTCGATTTGCATGTAAATCGAAAGGAAATAAAGACGTAATGTGCTTCTAAGACAAAATTCGTGTCCGACATTGCAATAAAGGCAGACGAATCAAATTCGACCGAATGCGCCAGTCCTTTGTTTGACTACACCACAATTTGACAGAATAAGCACACGTTTTTCACGGGTTTTCAATCTAAACTGGGTTGCAACGATTAAAAACAACCTATAATTTAAGCTTAGTATTCGCGAGAGTCTTAGTTTGAATGAACAATAGACAAAGAGTGAGGAGTTTTTAAGCTATAGGCAATTATGGGTGCCGTTGCAAGGGCAAGCCATATTGTCACTCGTACCGTGCCAAGAACTCCATAAATTTACTGGCCTTTGAGGAAACGCTTTTGCCACACGTTTGCCAATTCCAATCGGAACCAATGTGTTGCTAACCTTTAATTAAGTTTAGGAGCATAAACGCCATAGCCATTCTGTGGTCAAATGTTTACCGTGCACAAATAAGTTGATATTGTTTTAAAAACCAATCGGGCATCCAGTTCTGTTTTGTGAGTTGCATTGCATTCGGAGTCGAGCGGCCGGAAGGCGTTTGGCTGTCTTTCCACGGGCGGAAGACTACAGTACGCTCATAACACTTGAAATGCAAACAGATTTTAAAGGCAGGCAGTGCAGTTTTATGTTAAGAAACGGCACGAGTGTTGAACCACAGAGTAATACAAAATGAAAAAAATTTTTCGTATCGTAAGCCGAACTCATGTACCTCCTACCGGTTGGACGTGAGAACGTTTGACAGACAGCTGGGCAAAACACATGAATAACTAATAGCGTCGAAACCAACCAACTGTAGAAATTTCATCTTCGGATTTCTTATTGCCGCAGTTAATTCAACAGATCTCGAGTAATAAAAGTATCAGCAATTTGAAAACAAGAAATCCTTTTTTGTATGAACATTTTTCTGTCTGATATATTCACGTCAAGAAAAAGGCCGACTTTATCGCGTCATTTTCGAAACATAAATATTGCAAAAGCCAACACATTTTGGCATCTTTTTTAATCAGAAGTTTCTTTCTAATGTGAAATATCGAGAATGTAAAAATTTCACTCGGTTAATTTTCTACGCGATAAGACATATGAACTTTGCTGGAGAGGTCAAAGAAGGGAAACAAAGCGGCCATCGCAAAGTCAAACACAATTCTGATGCAGTCGTTCGCAAACAATACAATCTTTTATTTCACTTCTTTATTTCAAGGTTTACAGAAATATACATTAATAATAAAGAAATGATATAAGACTGTTGCAATGACAGATTCCGTTGGGGCCGCGCCGAGTCCAATTCAGTTATTACTGCCTTTAAAATTAGAACGGTTTAAAATATCTTAATTTTGTTCACCAGTCAGAAAAAATATTAAAGTGAAACGTGACTACTTGTTACGGAGCGAAAGAGACCGAAGTGACTTCATGTTTGTTTACAAAACAATTCCAAAAGAAACAAGTAAATACATTTTCAGTTAAAAGTTTCATTCCCGAAAACGACTCCTTCCTAGGGATTGGAGACAGAAAAAACCCCGACACTGTTTCAGAGTTTGTTATTACCATCAGAACAAAAGAACTGGTAAAAAAAATTACTTATACCGATTGTTAATAAAATTCGACAGGTATTTAAGCATCTCCCACACCTAAAGGTTTGAAACTTCAGTGAAGTGAACTGAATCGACGTCGGATTAGTCACAAAGCGACCAACATCAACGGACGAGTCAAAAATCTGATACCACAGTCTTGATTACATTTTGCCACGGGCACAATACTGCAAAATATTGCCGCGCGCTTCGGTTGTTACGAGGTACGCGAAGCGTGAAACCACTTAAATGGTAAACGGTTCGGCACGCGCTGCTTTCCTTTTCAGATTATCTCATTATCCCGTCTCAATGACCTGTGGGAGTGAGCATAAACTAGCTTCTTTATATAAACTCCAAAATGAGTCCCAAAAGCGTCGTATGATCCTGTATGAATCACAATTTGTCTGTCGAAGAGCTGCTTCTACAATTTCACGCTTTTGTTATGCTTTACACACGCGACTTTAGCAGTGACTTCATCAACTCGCCCACCCAAGCTGCAGATTTGTGCGAGTCACGTGACGTACTGTTGCTCTCGGCCCTTTTGATAGGCCACCTCGCTACTTGATTATAGACTCGTGTTTTAATTAGCATTTAGTGTCAAGGGAAGGCCGGCCAGCTTTGGCGGCAGAGAAAAGTGTATTATTATTATTATTCTATGGCTGCTACGGGGCCCTCGAGTAAATCTAGGAAATTTTACCAATTCCTCGGGGTGAAACTGTGACTTGGATTACTGGCTCAATTGTCTAGTGGGGAAAAATATGGCCGACATGGCAAGAAGACCGTCTTCCATCCCCTCTGAGGAATACTATAAATCGCGAATGGCGAATTCCAGCCAACGCGCTACTAGTCGATCGCAGTCAATTCAGGGTGCCGATGTTGCCCCACTTTCAATGATGGGAATTATATCAGCCAATCGAGCATTATTTATATTATCTGAAGAAAATATTCTTCGTCGTGTGTGCAAGAAAATCGTCGAGTCTAAAGTATCCTTGCAACTGTTTCTGGCTTGCGCTGTGTTTTCACTCCATGGCGTTGTCCATTCTTATGCGTGTTCGCGAGAATTCCTAGTGTTGTACTCCGTGTTTAATTATCGTGCAATCTCCGACTTTTTTCCATACACCAGGACGGTGATGGGCAATTATTCTATCTTTCTTCTTTGTGTAATGTCTAATAATTTTTGTCCAGAATGCGTTTTACTCGTGCTGTATTTCCTTAACAGAGACCAAGCCTTTTGAATATTTCATTTTGTTGACGATTTTCGTCAACTGTGTTCTACTGGCTGCCAATACTCCACTTCCAAACGATGACAAATCAGACCTGAACATTTCGTTGGTAAGAGAAGCATCTACCGAGTTCGTTCATGAATTTATCGCAGCCGGTAGCTCGCGGAAATGCATACTGTTCCATACAGAATGTGTTCAGCAAGCACGGCTCGACACCAGCTTTTGACTATAGTCTGGTACCTGCTCGTCGCTTTCATATTGTAATCATTTTTTTTCTCTCTCGTTTAGGAAAAGGCCGAGATCTATCTGTTAGCAATCTTCTGCTTAGAATCCGTTCTAAAGATCATAGCACTGGGGTTTGTATTACACACGGATTCTTACCTCAGATCTGGATGGAACGTACTCGACTTTGTCGTCGTGGTTACTGGGTAAGAAAACTTAAGGATAAGTAATTCATAGCTGTAAATCCTCGGCCGGTTTTCACTTTGGAGTATTAGTTTTAAGAGTATGTTCGCTTTGATGTGCCCTTACTCCCTGCATTGTTACTGCAAGAGTTTGGCTTGAACAGGCAGTTCGCTCAAGCACTTGTTGGGCTTAGCGGCCTGAGAAAACGCCGTTTAAAAATATTTGGACAACAGAAACAGGCTTCTTTTCGATCGTTATTAGACCGTGTTGAGTGGGTCTTCAAGTGTGAAGCTACAGTCCGTCGATAGTTCAACAATAAACTCTTCATGGTTGGCACAAATCGACGACCGACCAAGAAAAACTCTACACGTTCTCAAGATGGCAGTGTGAAATATGGCTGTGGGTGATTCGCCTGTTGTTTCGACGGGTTTGTTTTATTTAAGAGATTGAAACATTTCGCCTTAAGGCTGATATGTTCACGAAATCAAAAATACCTATAAAATAAAACTGCTTTTCAAACTTTATTTGCCAAAAACACTTCTGGGCTGTGCGAGGTACTGCGTTAGCAGACAAACATACAGAAGTCAGTTCGATTTCAAAACCAGTGACATTTGTTTTTTGTCATGAACTTGGGAGCCTGTTTTATCAAAATATTGACTGAACTCAGAATAATTTCAATGATAGCCGCATGAACTTTCCTAGCCAAATCAAACTAACACGTTGACAAACGACCTATTCTATTCTTATGCGTTCCTTTCACTTCAATTCTTGGGAAATACGGGTATAGGTCGAGTTTTTTTCTAAGCATGAAAAATTTGGGATCTAAATAATTAAAATCGCATAGCATAAACAACACTCAGTGCCGGGGTACGCAGCCAACTATGCAAAAAGGGTAGCAATTTAGTTCTATTTTCCTAATAGAAATAAATTTGCAATAATTCAGAAAATCCATCATGGATGCACTCCAGGTAAATTTAGCTTTAGCAAAGACATTAGATAAAGAAATTTCAATTAAACCTCAATATGAAGGTAGAAAGCAGTTGACATCTTGGCACGCGATTAAAAAAACAGTTTCAATGAAAAAAGGCTGTTTTCTTCGAATCTGGCTGAAAGTATATAACAATGGCTATTCTAGTTGGAATTTATAGGTTTAATCTCTGATAATCTTACTAAAACACACACCATTTTTTGGGTCGCGCGATCAGTGCAGGCCACCATTTTATAACAAATATTTTAAAAACTTCGACATATTTAAGCCGAATCCTTCAAAAAATAAACCATTTTAGAGAATGTATCTATAGCAACATGTGCAGATGAAAAACGTTCTTTCGAATAAATTGATCTGCTTAAAGAACGAAGCTTGTAACCATTACTGGCCAACAATCACTAAGCTTTCATGGTTAGCAAGTTTTGCATATAGAGATTGTTGACAGTTCACAAATCCATTAGACAAACCCGAGTGTTGACTGAAGTACGTGCACGTATGTGTTTTCTGGTTGGTTTACTGGTTAAATCTAAACACAACACGAGTAATTGCATATTTACTTTTTTCTAGTCTGATAAGTTAATATTTTAATGTAAGAAATTACCCCTCCAAGCAAAGGAGATGTGTATTTTCCGTTGTTCGAAAATCTTGGTACGTACATGACCGCAACTCTTAGCCATTCAGTGTGTTGAAACCACGAAAAAGATAAAACAGTCATCAATATTTCAATATTCAATGAGGGCAGGAAAATGTAATATAAGTCCGTTGCAGCTAAATAGTTTTTTGGACTGACCATTGCCTAGCGAGGAGAAAACTTGATTAAAAGTATTGTTTCTTGGCATTGAGCGCTTCAGACAATCGCCATTGTGATGAAAACAATACCCCAACGATCTCCTCGATAGATAGAATCGCGAATAGTACTTAAACATTGGTTTTGCTTAACATAAATTGGGCAACATTTTTCTATTAAAACGAGAATGCTTGATTGTAATGTTGTGACTATACACTGCAAAGTTTGGCATAAATATGAAAACCCGTAAGCGTAGCATTAAAGAATTGTCTTGACAAAATGCACAACATACTAGAAATGACCGTTTTTGTTGTAAGGTTCAACATAGCACTCTATTTCTTTCAGGCATTAGTTCAATTTAGTTGCGAGCTGAAATTAAACAAGTGCAGTCACTGCACCTTTGTTCACACACTAATCTAATCAGTTTGAATAAAAGAACACTTTATTAGAAAAGCTACCAAGTTCCACACAAAATTGTAGAAGGCCATAGAAAATATCAGTTGTATATTTGAGAAAGAAGCTAATTTTCGTTACAAAACTCCCAGTTAAAGTTTATTGACAGCTGTCCATGTTTTTTTTATCTTTTATGTCTCAAATCTAATAAAAATTAATATTAATCAAAGAAACTTTGTTCTAATACAGAAGAAAACATTAACTATATGACACATCTTGTTCAGAAACTGACATTAATAATAACTACAATTAAGTTACTAATTTTTATCCGCCATTTAACTACAACTAAAACCACAAGTACAGGTAATAGCCATGCCCTTTTCACCTCATTAGACGAGTTATGATATTAATATAAGCAATATGGAGCAAATAAGAAGCAAACATTCCTAATTCTAAAATGAAGCAGAAATTATGAATTTAAGTTACAGTATATATTAGCAGTATATAACCTCAAACACACAATACCTACTTTGCAAGCAACACATTTTATTATTTAAATAGTCATCAATGGTTCTAGCATTCACAAAAAAAAAATCTGGTTTAAAATTATTAGAGAGTCAGAGAAAGAGGGGGGGGGGAGGATCATAGGGTTTTAATGAAGAAGCTTTATTTAAACATTCTTCATGTCCTCCCTTTCCATACCTATCTCCTACACAAGTGCTATCAGGAGAAAGAAGGTATCCAATATTAGGTAAATTTGTTAAACTGTAATTAACCATTTTAATACCAACTTCAATTAGTTATACCAAATTTGGTAGTTCTTGGATAATTATTAATGGAAACTTCATTTTGATTCCTTCTCACATATCTAGTCAGTTTTAAGAAACCAGCTAGAATTTCAATTCTTTGTGTTTTGAAAGCAAGACAGAATAAATCAAGCTGTCTAATCTGCAACCATGATTTTTTTAGTTCAAACAATGACTTTGTCTCAAACCTTTGTTACTTTGTCTCCTTTAAATCAAAGACTTGTTTGAAATAAAACTGACTTCTGTAACACCATTCCAGCCAGTTTCAGCTGCCATCCCAACTTTAAAACTGAATTGACTACATTACAACAACAATGCCGGACTATTTATAGAGTACTGCTGTAACTGCAGTAAGAAGATGCTAAACTTCTATGAACACAGTGATCAGCTTGACAAACGATCGACCTTTCCAATCTACCAATGTTTTTTTCATGAAGTAATGTACAAGTGGACTTCAGTCAATCACTGCGAAACCACGAATGAAATGGATGATTATGAGACCACCACTTAACTTTATCGCAGATGATTTGAACCGGAGGCAAAGTTCTATCTATGCTGCCAATCAAGCACATCAGTTCAAATGATATTACAAGAGTAACAAAATAATTGTCAATGAATACTTAAAAATGAAACAACTCTGTACATTTTCTGAAATGAGAACACCTTTAAAATTAATATTGACATGTAAAATCTAATCCAAATGGCTTTCAACATTCAGGTACATTGTACTTCAAGTTGAAATAAAAGATGATCATATGTGGTCTTTCTGCAATATTTAAGCTTAGAATAACCCCATGGTTGACCACTAAGTGTGACAATTGTAAAATCAACATTTAAATAAATAATTAACAGTGACATAATTACTTGACTTGGTTTAAATCTAACATTTTCATTTTTCTAATAATTACTAATGCCTCAGTTTTAACTTTTACTAACCCACATGTAACAGTTTATAAACGAACATACTAACACTGATTCATTTAAACTGATTTAATTACAATACTAACCAATGTTCAACTAATAACAGAACTAATAAAACAACAACAAACTAAAACACTATATTCTAAATTTCATACTTTACTAAACAAAGTGATAATTAAATAACAAAACAGTGCTAAACAACATTATCTACAAATATGTATAAAGAAGCCATCTCACCTTTGTTACCTACAGAGTTGGTTTTTTGTAGGTTAAAGTATACGACTTTTTCGCCAATTATCTAGTTCTTCATATCAACCAGTGATTACTGTAAATCAAGTTTAATTGTTATGTTAAGTAAACATAAAACACTTAAATGTTAATTATGAGTACTGCCTTAATCAGTCCCAGAGATTTTCATAATCAAAAAATTATTGCTTAAAAACTTGTAGTATTATGTGATAAATAAATTATCATCACCGTGAGATGATGGGAAAAGCTGACGTTTCGAGCATTAGCCCTTCATCTGAGCATCAAATAAATATTATTATTATATTGCTCATACAAATGGCTAACGCTTGAAACATCAACTTTTCCCATCATCTCATGGCGACGATAATTTATTTATCACATAATACTACAAGTTTATATTACTCGCCAATGCATTCAATAGATTTTTTTAAAAACTGTATACCCAAAATTTATTGTTAAAAGAGATTGATATAAGGTTAAATTAATGGTTGTAAATATTTGAATGAGGCAGCTATCCTGTTTAAAGTTGTTCAAATTAATATTATTATTGTAATCTTCTTCATTAATAACACTTATTGGCCAGAACAAAAATTTATCATCTTTAAAATATTTTCTTAAGTTTATCATTGAAAAACTCTGGAACTGATCTTTTGATAATAACTTATTAAATTGAAAACTGACAAAACTTTTACACCTTAACATACTTTTTTTAAACTCTTTTAAACTCTATAAACATGAACATCATCATAAACACAGAATTCTAATACTCTTCAGGTCTTTTTGTCAATCTCTTTGGGTCTAAGATCAAACTCTGATGTACTTACATCTACTCTACCAATCGTTTTAATCTATATTTCTTCAAACTATGACTTTTCTTACTAGGTGTTGAGAGTAAAGTTCTAACATTTTCCAACCAATCTAAAATCTCTTTATTTATCTACTTGTTATTACTATGGGGCAGTTGCAGATATACTGCAGCTATATTTGAAACTTATTTCTTTCTTCATAGCATTCTTTCTGTGCTACCTGATAAATAGGCAACTTATCAACCTGGCTATTTCTTTATGTCATTTAGTGCTTTCCTACAAGAAATATGCTGACTAAAGATGTTCTTGGGATTACAGTGAAACATTTTGTTGAATGTCAGATAACAATAAAGTTCTGTACTGCACATGCTTTCAAAACATTAGCTCTTGAAAATCTGTGTGTCGGTAAGTGTTACACAGAAGTGCAAAACTGCACAATTCTTGATAAATTAATATTTAGATCCTATGCTCTTTGTGGCTGTTATGGTGGCTGGCTGTCTAGATATCACTTGATTTTGGTATGAACATCCAAAGACCACGTGCTCTTGCTAGCCTGTTTTCTGCGTGGCATTCTTTTTTGAGTTAGTCAAACTGTCTATGTTGACATAAATGTTGTTAATTTATGTAAAAATAAAACTGGCTGAGAAACTGAGCAAAATTTCTTCACTGAGCTAATTTAAAACATTTTGAACTAATATACATGTATCTTAACCAAATAAAAACATGATACAAAGAAATGAAACCTAACTGAACTCAAAGAAAAACTCAAGTGTGCAACAGTTAAAACTGCCAAACTCAAACTAATACTGATTATTTTTTGTAACAAATGTCACAGTTCTAAACAGCCAAAGAATTACTCGTTAAATGCAAGGCACCGGACTTGACTAGCAAATGTGTCAGTTCTTCTTATAGTGAGTTCAATCTTTCAAGGCCTTTTACTTTCATCTGGGCAATTTCATCAGTGTAACTTTATCATAAATAGCCATGAGTGCAAGCTTTATTTTAATCTGCTTGGAACACTCTTAAAAGGTTATTTCTTCTATGAAATATGCTTCTCTCTACTTAAATGGATGCTACAGTAGGCAGAAGAACTGTAACCAGAGATGCACAGAGGCAAGATATTCTAAGAAGCTCTTCCTGCAATCCTTAACAAATTGTCGTAAATTCTACTGCAGCCAAAATATGGCCAGTTTCAAAGGTAAACTCTACTTTGCCTGGTTGAAACTCCTTGGCAGTTTCTCAGTCATCTCAAATACTGAGCTTTTCATCTGCCAGCACATCACTGTTTCTGGCATCTTTTATTTCCAAACTTCATCAAATGCTCTTTTAGCTCCAGTTGCAGAAAGCCAAATCCTAGCATCGTCTCAAGGAAAAGGATTTTCTGCGACACTGTTATCTCTAATTACTGTCCAGAAGACTTCTCTCTTGCTACTGGGTGTTTTAATCTGTTGTTTTATTCTCCTATCTATTCTACCCTTGCTATCAGTGCAACACAGTAACACCGTATGAGTATGGCTCTGGTCACTGCATTGCAAAGGAGACTTTGCGTAAGAAGACTTCTCTGTATTCTTGCTTTATCTTTTGATGGAAAGACAAAAGCTCTACAACTTTAGAGGCAAAATGACTGCTACTGAAGTCTTTGTTTTCTGATTGTCTATCATTATCCTAACGAAGTGACATCCTGCCACCTAATCGAACTGCCATCAACATTCCGACCAATACGACCGCAATAAAACCTTTTTTGAGCTTAATTGACTTTTAGTGCAAATCCTTGTTTTTTCACAGTTTACTAAGCCTTCCAGAGCTCAATTTGGTCAATGCAGGGGGTATAAAGTCCCTCAGGGCCGCAAGAGTTCTAAGGCCTCTGAAGTTGGTCTCTGGCATTCCAAGTAAGTAACATCTTTGTTTACATTTTTAATTCAACAGTCTAATGAGCTTACCAGAGCTCAACTTTGGTATAGACGCTGGCAGTCTAAAAGCTTTAAGAGCAGCAAGAGTGCTAAGACCGTTAAAGCTGGTATCTGGTATACCAAGTAAGTTGTCACAAATATGCTGTGACCAATCAGCTGGCAGTTTGCAGCTGGTATGAATGAATCTGCCAGGAAACCAAAACAAATTTTTGTTGTTCAGAAATGAATTTATACAGCTTTATTCTTGTACGTTATTTATTGAGTCACAGGGGATGGTTTTACTATTTGTTCATTGTCTACTGTTAACTGATAAGCTTGGTTAAAAAAAAATAACTTGAACTTATTGATCAAGATAAACAGCTTGTCATGACTCAGCCATAATATTATGAATAATACATGGTAATAAACAGATAGAAATCATTCAGATACACATTAGATAGTCACAAAGCATTATGAGAGAGTGTAGTCTGTGAGACTTGATGCTAAATTGATGACAGCATATTGAACTGAGAAACATGAGGTGCAGATGGATGGTTTTTGACAGAAAAAGCCCCACAGAATGGTAGATATAATAAAAATAAAATAACTTTTCTATTAAACCTTACAAAAACCTATCAAGTCACTTGTCTGGCATGAGTGAATTTTCTAAGTGTGTGTCTTGGATCTATTCACATTTCCGAATATATTTTTTTCAATTTAAGAAATATTTTTAAAAAACTTCCCAATCATCTTAAACTTTGTAGTATGTTCTAGCATTTTTAAGTATATATATACTTATATTACTGTAAACTTGAAGCATACTAAATTTCCAGATTTCTACAAATTTTAGAAGGCCATGTTTCTGGACACTTTTTTTCTGAAATTAAAATCATCAAAAAAATTTACAAAAAAATATACAGTTATTGTATGCTTAGTGTATATATGACCAAAACATGTTCTTCATCAATGGGTTCCCTTTTTTTTAAAACATTGTATTCTCTAAAATAAACATCTTGGTACTGGGTATTTTAGGACATTCAGGGAAAATTTTCAATGAAACAGATTTCGTTAAGAAACTCTGGACTCTAGTCACAAGTCATTCTGAATTAGGGCTTGCCGTTTGAGGCGAGTGAACATCGCTTGCACAAAATTGACCTGAGGAGAGCGATAAATTGCTCAACTTTCTTCCAAGAATTGCTCATGTTGTTAGGAAATACAGTCATAGTGATGCTTTATAATTTGTAGTATATGCATTAGAAAAATTCATGTGTAAATTAATACCTCCACACTAAGAAGGAGAATGATCAATCACGAATGTTTATTGTCTGGTGGATGTATAGTATGGTCTTATGAAAAACAGCACACACTTTTCCACTGTTTTTATTGAATACATTTGATAAATTATGGATGGTGTTTTAATTTAAAAGTATTTTCTCACATTTTTGTGAGTGGAATTACTTCAAATTTGGATGAAATTTGAAATAACACGGGTATTAGAGCTCATATGAGTTTCTTTTACTGCTGAATTGTATCACTTGAAAAAGACAGCTCACCGCGATTAGCTTAAGTGAGCTTTTTGTCACTCGCCAAATGGCAGGCCCTGCTGAATGTTTTCAAAAACCAATTCTGGCTAGCTGCCTTACATCAAAATATTATCTGGTGGGAATATTGTTAAGAAATGTTGCATCAACCTAATTCTATTAATTTTTTAGTAATTGGGAGAGTAGTAGTGATGTAATGGCTAGTGTGGTACAGTCTCCCTGGAGTTTGGAACAAGTTAGGTTTCCGCAGTCAAGATCAGTTTTCAAAAACCTTTGAAACCAAAATGGAGTGAAAAGAAACTCAAATCATCAATTTCAACATTGATACTCTTGGCAGGAAAAACCTTGAAAACATGAAACACAAAGTTTTGAGCCTACACACTATTAGATAAAAAAATAAAATATTTCTGATGCAAAGCTTCATTCATAAACTGCAAACTGCTAGCTAAAAAAAGCTGTGCTTTTCTATTTGAATTAAGTGCTTTAATTACTTTAAGTAAGTCACATCAATCAGCCATACGTAACTCCCTTGTCTATCCGAAAAGGAGACTGTTTGAATTAAAATTCAATGCCATAAAATAAATTCTTTATCAAAGCAACATTGGTTAATACACACAGAGCAGTTCAAAATTAGTATACATTTACAAAAAGTTCTAGAAACACTGACCATTAGTTTACATGTTTTACTTAAAGATCTGGTCTTAAAGACTGCTACAAGTACACCCAGGAGTACGCTCTAACGAACATTTCAGGCCATTTTTTACAAAACTTTAGAAGCTCTCGCTATTTTTGATCTAACGGTTTGTGAATTTAGCATTAGAATGTTACCCATTTGGGGGAAAACGGTAATGACCGTGGTCAGAAAAATCATCATAACGATCAAAAACATTTTGTATAGGAATTACTTTATATTGTTGCAGCCGCCATTTTGATCGAGCTACATGTTCTCTGTTGCGACAACAGTATCGATCTATTTAAACTATTTGTGTTTTACAATCCTTGTAGTCTTGTTGGATACATTCCCTTTCATCTCTTACCATTGAAGCATTACATACTGAGTATTTTCTTCTCTGTGCCGTCTATTTAATTCGACAAGACCGTAGCACAGTGTGTCACAATCTGGCCCAAGGCCAAATTTTAATTCAAGCGGACTGTAAACTTTTATATTCACATTGCACAACAATAAATCCTATCATAGTTATCTTTTTTACGGTGTTCTTCGAGTTTGACCACTTGATTTAGCATAATATTCAATGATTAGTCTTCGTATTCATTAATGAAGCTAAACTGCCTAGTGTTCATTTCATTTAAGCTGACAGCTTGAGACAACTTGCTCATAAATATTCAATCGCAATCGGTCAGGTGTTTATATACAAGACAATAAGCTTGTTTGTACTTACCACATTGTGATGCAGATGATCCCGCAACAAAAAAAAAACATTTTTTTTTGTCCCAAACAACTTAGACAGCTTAATTTGAAAGCTATTGAGCTCATATTCCGTTCTTAAAGAAAGAAGAAAGAAAGCAAGCACATACGGAGGAACGAGCCGACAAATAGAGCCCACAAGACTCAGGCTCAGCGGACAACGAATTACTTTTTTGTGCCTGCGAAACCGAAAAAATTGGACAGCGGCTTCAAAAAATGTTTATTTAGTTAAAATAAAAGTCTTCCGGCGGAAGTCTGGATTCTTCGAGGGCAACTAAGAAATTTTGAGGACAATTACCAGCCAAGGTAATTATGCCCCGATATAGCAGTGAGTCGAAAAGGTTTTTTTTAATTTTATAATCCTCCCAATAATTTTTCTTCGAACGAATTTTGTGTAAATGCAGTGCAGTGGCAAAAACTTCTCTCTTCTCCACCCTAAAAGTTGGATTGAATATTAACTCTCACTTTTAAGCTTAAGATATTTTACAGAACTTTAGAAACTTAATAGATTGAGTTTAGCTTGTTATTGAAAGCATTGTTTAGTGAAAGCGAACTCGTGGCTTTTTTCGTACATTCAGTTGAATACGTTTACGGAGAACTTTGTCGAAACGACTATTTTTCCTGTCTTATAAAACTTCGAAAAACAACGTTTGCTATTTTAATTAAAAATGGCCAACAAAATCGGAGGTCAGTTGTCAAATTAGAAGGGGTATATATATTAAATAAACCCCTTCCGGCGGCTGGTATATTGGAGGATAATGTCCGCGGCGGATAGATTGTCCGAAAAATGAACAGT
>JAOBRD020522040.1:0-34083 GCA_027575215.2 Hydrozoanthus sils | reverse complement strand
GCGTGGTGGCAACTGTCTGATCTGCACTAGTTACAGGTTCCTTGGTGGTTTGTACGACGGACCCCGGCGTGGTGGCATCTGTCTGATCTGCAATAGTTACAGGTTCCTTGGTGGTTTGTTCAATCCCCAACGTGGTGGCATCTGTCTGATTTGCAATAGTTACAGGTTCCTTGGTGGTTTGTTCAATACCCAACGTGGTGGCTTCTGTCTGATTTGCAATAGTTACAGGTTCCTTAGTGGTTTGTTCAATCCCCAACGTGGTGGCATCTGTCTGATTTGCACTAGTAACTGGTTTCTTTGTGGTTTGTACGAGAATCCCCGACGTGGTGGCAACTGTCTGATCTGCAATAGTTACAGGTTCCTTGGTGGTTTGTAGGACGGACCCCGGCGTGGTGGCAACTGTCTGATCTGCAATAGTTACAGGTTCCTTGGTGGTTTGTACGACGGACCCCGGCGTGGTAGCATCTGTCTGATCTGCATTAGTTACAGATTCCTTGGTGGTTTGTACAGCGGCCCCTGGCATGGTGGCATCTGTCTGCTCTGCAACAGTTACAGGTTCCTTGGTGGTTTGTTCAATCCCCGACGTTGTCGCATCTGTCTGATATGCAGCTGTTTTATGCTCCTTTTTGGTACGTTTGACAGCCCCCGACGTGGTAGCATCTGTCTGATATGCAGTTGTTACTGGTTCTGTTGTCGTTTGTACAGTAAACCTTGATGTGGTTGCACCAGTCCTTTCCGCAGTTGTTTTAGATTCCTTAGTAGTTTGTGCAAGAACACCCGACGTCGTGGCATCTTTCTGATCTGTAGAAGTTGGAGTTTCCATGGTCGTTTGAACAACAGTTAACTTGGTTGTACCCGTGCTATTTGTAGTAATTCGAGATTTCGTGGTGGTTTGTGAAAGTGATGGTGTTTGTGGAACCTGTTGAGGATGTGAACAAACTGCAAGTCGTTCTTAAACTTTTTGGTACCAACGTTAAGTACTTAAGCTTTGAAAGAGTCACAATTCCTAAACACTAATGAAATTGACAGGGGGAAAATGAGACTATAAAGCTGACAAGATTCACACGTTGCCTTTTTTTAATTATTTTGTCTTTTCAAAATTATAAAACTTACCTTAAAGCATTTTTGTGAATTGACAGCGGAGGCATTCGCTAACAGCTGCAACTCTGCTAATGCACCCTATAATGATATAATGATTTGAAGAGTTAAATCTTGCAGCTGTTCACCGAATGACAGCGAGCGCTGCGAGCAGTAACCTCAAGGTGCAACTGAGAAACTAAGGTTAAAATTGTTTAATTTTTTTAATCCTTTTCACACGTTTTAAAGAACAAAAAAGCATACATCATTTGTGTCCTGATTTAGTGACTCAGATACCATGAATCATTTGTGCCATCGGTAATGGATTGTTCTAGTTCGTACTTCCATGTGAAAATAATAGATGAATATCTTTTTTCAAAAAAGATCAGTTTTTAATAAAAACAAAGCAGAGTTTCGATTCGTTGTTGTGATCGATTCCTTGTCTGTTCACAGAAGGCTTTTATCTCCAGAAAGATTGTAAACTGCGTGGCAGCAAATGGCACCTACAATGCAGTTCCACTTCAGTTCCCCAAATAACAACGTAATTCAAAGTATATTATTCAGTCTCTGGCTGCAACAACTGTACAACCCTGACCGAAAGCATTAGCCTTATTGCTGACAAAATTGTTGGGGATAACAACTATAAAGTTGATAACATTATGTCAATATTGATAATACTGATGTGATGTTGAACATGATGATGATGTTGATGATAAAGACGATGGTTATGATAATGATGATGATGTTGATGATGATAATGATGTTAATAATGATTATGATAATGATGATGTTGGTGATGATGTTGATGATGATGATGTTAACCATAATGATGATATTGGTGATGATGATGTTGATGATAACGATTCTTATCATGAAAAAATTAACAAAAATGAATACAAAGACTGTGATCACAAGACACCAGTAAGTAAAGATGCCGTTGAAGATCATTAACAGAATAAAAAAAAACTTTAAAAGAACAAGAGAAGGGATTTTAGAAGAGAAGTGGCTGAAGCTCATTATGCTCTAAAAGTACTGCCTTCCAAACAAATTTTCATTGTTGAGAAACATGTTTCTAGTTCAAACTTCTCTCTATACTCAGACATCTTGTTATTACGGATACAACACAAGAACGATTAATCTCTCAAATCTTAAAGAAAAAAATAAGTCCAATGTATCAAGGAGTCAAAACTATAAAAAACTGTTACGAATAAAAAAGTGCCTTCAATCCAATAGTGTAGAACCGTATCAGCAAAATAGAACAAGTGTTTCTAAAAGGAAGTCAGTATGCTTGACTGCACTCACCCCAAACGACGTTTCTTCAGAGTTCTCCTTCCAACCTGATCGCCCTAAGTATACAGCACTCGTAGGGCGAATGAACACCAATAAAAGGGGGGTGTACATCAGGAAAGTCTGATACTTGGCACATTGAAAATAGAAAACGACTTCTCGTCCTTTCACACTTAGCGCAAACTGTCTCCATTGGCCAGCAAAGCGGGGAACAGTGAAATTGACCACTTCTTCCGTTCGGTAAAGAGAGTGGAATACCTCAAGACTTATGATTGTGAATGGCGGTTTGTCTATTAACCGTAAGGCTATATTAACCTTAGAATGCCTCGGAGGGTCCATTAGAGCAAAAATGTAACCGCTACCTTGATGGTCCGGCCGCACCGAAGCTAAAATTGAAAATTCACGGTAAAACTGCCGCTGAAGAATGTCCCTTGCAAAGCGGCCTACATTGGCCCCTCGTTGGATGCCGTAGCTTGTTAAGCTATTGGGCCCTTCAGGGCCACTGACAACTTTGACCCCAGGGGGCATGGGGTCCCCAATGGCCACAAGTAAATCGCCCGTGCGAGCCCCAGCGGAACCTCCTGCAAAAGAAAGAGTTAAATTTCAAATACGGCAATTAAGACAAAGTTAATGTAACAGCAAGAATGTTGCTTTTTCTAAACTGACCCTTAAATCCGAAAAGTCAACATGAAGTCTGGTTGCCCTTTCCAAACTATTTCAAATAGGTTTGCCACAACAAAATGGCAAAGGTGCCCATATCGCACATTTTGCCTAGCTTAACTAAATAATTTAGTTTTTACTTCACAGAACGAACTCAAGGTATACCAATTTTGGGCACGGTACATAAAAATGAAAATAAACGACGAATACTTTCGAGCACGACAACCAAAACTATTGAAATGTAGAGATCGCGAATGTTCTCCACTGCAAAGAAAATAGTTCTAGTTATGTTTGGCCTCCCTATGATGTATATGCCTGTTTTCTCAACAGGGTCCGCTTTCACAAAAGTGGTTTAAGACATTGCGTGGAGGAAAGTTAACACGATGATTAAAGATGATTAAAGATCGGCAAAAATTCCAAAAGCAGTCGAACACTACGGGAGTGTATTGAGCCGCTTACATTAATGTACCGATCAGCACCGCGCCTTATCGATTATCACATGCAAAGGCAAGTTAAATGATTATATCATAAGCTCTGTGGGTAACATCTACATTATCTCAGTTGAAAACTCTTTTCATGTCTTTTTTAGCGTGTAGTAAAACTAGACTAGCTTGCGGATCTCACGAGATTAAGTTGATAATGTTAAAATATTTATCAATAAAAATTATGTACTGTACAGCAAAGTTTGTGACTCATCGTTACGACCAGCTAAACGTAACCAATTACTAACTACGCCATTTTATGGATTTAACAAAACGATAAAGATTAATACTTATCAGTGAGCTTTAAAACAGCTGTTGGCATTAATCAAGGTTTCTTCAAATCCTGTTAAAGTCAGGAGATGACAACTTGAGGTCAAACGTTAACAGCACGGAGCCATGCCGGTCGATAGTATAAAAAATGTACATATTGTATGCGTCGGTTAGTAAATCAGGCTTATGAATCAAGTAACAAAAAGCTTAAAGATTAAACTTCAGTCGCCGTGTCATGAGGTTCAGAAAGCTTAGAGCAGTTTCGTCACAGATTCGTCACACAGCATACAAGGAACACACGACATCTAAAGCCTCGCGGGCTCGTTGTACAGGGCTGTTATTGAGCATTGAAAGCAATACCTTGACAAGATCCACCAAAACGGTCTTCTATCTAATCTAAAAAATGTTCAAACTGACAAACCAGAGCAAATCAAAAAACTCATTATCGGTGTTTTCGTGAAAGAAGCTGTTTGCGTTTCATTCTACAAATAGTTTTCGCATTATTAACTTCATTCTTTTGATCAAAAGTTTAAATCTTTAGAAGCAAAAGGAAATCGTTTTTAAAAAACTCTAAGTTTTATTTTTGTATGCTTTTGCGGCGAACAACTTCAGTAATTCTAATTGTTCGATGATAGTTTTGTCACGCAAACTGCTTTAGAAACAAAAGTAATCATAGAGAACTATTAGAAGACGTTTTTTCAAAAATGAAAGCGAACACGAAAGCTTGAAATTGCATCCATATACGCCAATTATAATTGTTTAACGAAAGAATCGCCGAGTAAAAGCTCGCTAGTTCTGCAGAAAACAACCCCTTCAATAAACAATTACTGAACCGCTCACTGACTCTCGAGAAACCGTGAAAATGCAATTTATAGCCGAAGGGGTTAGAGAACCAGTTCGGCCGGCCTTTCATCCACATGTGTTACTTATTTTTAATATATTTCCAGATGGAGAGAATGTAGTGGTGAGGGCTTTCGTTTCTCAGTGCCATGTAAAGCTTTTTCCGCTAGTTTTTAAAAGTTAAAACCATGAAACTTCACAAAAATTATCAATTAATAAACTCATTTTTCAAAATGGTAAACTTCAATTGAATCTGTCTTTCAACACGACCAAACTTCGAGGTTTCAGCAACTGGCTTAAGAGAGTCAAAATGAATAACAATTAATTTCTGCTCTTCAATTTAAGCAAAACGAATGGTCAGTTGACACTTTTAGTGTTTCATCAACAGGTTCAAAGTTATAATGAACAACGCCAAAATTTATACTTTCTGTGCTATAGCAAAATTTTTTATCACATTGTAGGAGCTCAACTTATGTCCTATAAGGGTTAGTGTATAGTCCTTTAAAGTCTTGGCAAGTTACGGCTAGTTTTCGAAATCACGTTATTATACTTTGTTATGTCTCGAGATCACCCGTATTTTCAATTTTTCTCCGTCTCACAGATTGGATTTTCTCACAAAATTATAAGGCTCGCATTCCCGGCATTTCCGGCAGAGCTCGATGCTTCTATTTTGCTTGAAATGTGTTGGTGTCTCGGTATTTAAAGTCTCGACTCGGATTTTTCGTATCGTAATGTCTTGGACAATCTCGGATTCACCATTGGCTAACCATCATATTCTAACGGTTAGAAAGTTTTGACATGTCTTGCATGATCCATACATGATATAAACTCGAGTTACTTGACAGGATGACAGAAGGTTTAGCTCCGAAGTTTTTCACTCAGATCCTTTAGGTAAAAGTTTTGGAGCCTCTAGTCGTTTGTCATTAAACTTAAAAAAGATAACTTACTAGTGAACATCTGTTTCGACTTTAATAAAGGCCATGTTATCGTTTTATAAACTTTCAAGGTTTCAAAAACACGAGCGCGTTCAGAAAACTGAAACTAAACTTCAATTTATCACTATCATCAGGATTTTTAAGCCTGTAATCTGAATTATGTCAGCGTTCCTGCTACAACGGAAAAATTTATAAAGATAAAAAGCTCTTAGATCTGTGTAAAATAGAATTGCGGATTCTGTTGAAAGCAGATTTTATCATTATTAGCCATTCAACAACGTAGGAAACTTTTGCTCAATGCTTTTTCAAATATTTCAAATGTCACGATTACTTTAATTTCAAGATCTCGTTCTGACTCCATTTCCTAGTATCTGCCGTCACCTACACTTTTTGGCATCACCTGCAAGTTTTGGCTACTCTTAGTAGTCATTGATTAATTCTTTCAAACAGTATACATGACAAACTAATTCAGATTTTACAAGACTGCACAAACATTGGCTGTAAGAGTTTGTACGGACGCACGAGTTTCTTCGCCCTTGTGTCGTAAACATTACCCAGCTAAGCTTTGTAAAATGTAACACTTACGTAAAGACCATTTCGGCAGCCTCTCGAGATTCCATAGAGATTTAACATGATTGGCTACTGTTTGTCGCTTCACAGCCGTAGAAACGCAGACTACACTGAGAGCAATCCCCAGCACTAGACACACTTTTTGCATCATAGCATTAACATCTCAAACACTCCTTAGTAAAACTTGGGACTAGAATCAGCTGTTCTCAAAAATACCCACAACACAGACAAATTAGATTATAAAAAGTTTGAGCGTGAGGAGTCTCAAATGATTTATCAGTGAAATTTAATACGGGTCAAATTATGGCTTTCCTAATCGGAATATCTCACGAGAGTAAACGACCACAAAAAACGAACCGACTTCCTCTTCCTCGTCCCATGTACTAATGACAGTAATGTAGTCGGTCAATACAGAAACAAGAAGCAAAAAAATATTTCTAACGTTTATAGCTTCTACTTGTCATGACGGAATAGTCTAACGAGCCGCAAAAATAAGTAGTTAAGGGTTTCCTTAGTATTCAGAAGTCTAGCGTATAAACCGGCTGGAACACAATCTGACTTACTCAGAGAGCAAATCTCACTGAAAACGCAGCATGGATCGACGACAACTCACCAGTGTAACAAAACAAATAAGAAATGATGTTAAAATCAAGCAGCCAAGAATTAATTAGGCTTTTAAAGTGGCGTCCGCAGGATAAACGCTTCATCCGCTTGTTATTAAAAACAGAACATAGCCATAGGATTGTATATCAACTTAAGAAATATAAATCTTTAAAATCTAAAAACACCTTGTTCGGTCTTTGCAATCGCATAAATCCCAAAAGGTATCGGCAATTAGCCGGTAAAGCCCGAGAGGCGAATGAGAATCATGACACTGACAGAAGCGGCAATTTATCGATAGCTAGCGGCTATGAGAAATACATGAATCAGCTAGAGCTGAACCGCGGCAGCCAAATGCTATAGTCTTCAATAAACAAATTATATTAGTTATGCAAAATGTTTAACTAGATATTTAGCAACTTTTTCTCTTTTTTAAATTTTCTGGACTAGATAAATTTAGATTTGTACATATTTCCTGCCCGCCTCGATTAGCTTTGCTACCTGCGGGTGAGGTTTCTGTGAATTGTATTTGTTGATGATATTGAAATAAAAAAGTTAAATTAAAGTTAAATTGGCTTAATGCTGTATTTATAATGATCTGAAAAAATGTTTTGGTTTATTCTATGACTTTGAAAGACAACGAAAAGTTTTTTTGATGCCAACAAAAATTTATTAAAATACTCAAGAAGTAATTGTTTCGCCCACTGTAAAACAACAGTACAGTCAAACGCTTGTAGCTGTAACTGTCTGATAGTTTTTAAATAGGATCGTACGTAAAAACAGTAAACCGTCTAAAAAATTAAACTGTTAAAGAGATAAAAGTGAACTTGTCCGTTGTGTTGATTGCTCTCAATTCGTTCACACACCGCGGCTGGAATATGCTCAACGAATGCAAAGCTGGGTGCAACACCCAGAGTAATACAAACTTATACTTTTTGCAGAAGACCGGGATTGTGACGTCATTCCCGACTTGTAATATTGAACAAATGGAATCATTTCTAAACACAAAGGGGCAAAAGAACTGAGAACTGTATGGGGAATTGTATCTGCTTCTGAATCGAAATCATGTTCATCTTGCTGTGTTTTGATCCAGAGATGCCCGGGAATGACGTCATAACCCAGTCTCCCTAAAACGCGGTCGTGAACCAACAAAACTTGAACTTCAAATGTGCATAAAAAAATCGAGAATACAACCAATTTCAAAATTGTTTTCTTAAACGTCCTTAGTTTTCAAACACTTTTAGTGGTTATAAAACTTGTTCTTAGAGCAATGAAGAATTGGTCAAACAAAGTAAAATATAGTACTAGGATGAAATTCTCCCAAACTTGTAACATGGGCTCTAGTTGGAAGAATTTACCAATACAACCAGAATTAGTAGGTGTAACGGCAATAACCAGTGAATCGTTATCAGCAAAAGCAACAATAAATGCAGAAAAAACTTTTGTTCAAACCATTTTTGGTAAATCAAACCTATTAGTCTCCGTCAGTTATCAACGCCCAACTTCTCCTTACTCAACGCGTACGAAGTATGATGTATGACTATGGCAACGAGAAAATGAGAATTGAGGAAACGTACGAGAGAAACCATTATAGCATTGAATTGTTTTCTGTATTCTCAGTTGCTGCTAAACGGTTCCTTTTTGCATGTCAATGAATGCACAGTGACAACGAATTGCAAAGCGTGTTTTACTGTTTTTTTTCTCATGCCAAACATAATAGATAAATAAAAAAAAGTTTTGGCTTTACGTAGCTTAAGAACCCCCAAACTGGTTCGAGGCAGTCCAGTTGCTAGCTAATTACAAGCGTGGTGAATTTCAACTCAGGGATCACTGAAGCTATTAGTGGTGAAAGTGAGGACAACCGCTTACAAATCCGGCACGCCACCTCCTTTTAAACGCTACACTTTTCATGGGTTTGTAGGTTTTGTGACTGTCTGCAAAGGAGTTCATGAGTTTGGGTTTTTAAAGTTAGCCAGTAGTCAGTAATCATGAGAGATGTTTTAGTTAGCTCGACTGTTTACTCTGTGTGGGCTGGTTTTAAATTTTGGTAATGCGAAGCAGACGAGAAGACGAAGCCGAAAATATTTGGAAAGCACAACTTGTTTTGGTAAACGGTCCCATCTGTATGCATGTGGCTTACAATAAATAATGAGTCAGATTATTAAATAGTCCCGTGGGCACGGAGTACGCAGCGGGTTAGGGCGGACCACATGATTCTGATTGTTGAAGATTTTTCACTCAGTCGAAACAAATGTTTAGGTCAGTTTCCTAATAAGTCCGACAAAATGCTAACGATCGTTCGAAAACGTTATCTTTCTAAAACGCCTCAAGCAAAAAACGCTTGATTTCTTAAATTTGAAAGTTTTAATTCGTATAGTAAGATCTACCTACATGCGTACTTTAAATTTTAAAAAAACATTTAACACATTGAGAGAATAACAATGACAAAACAGTGTTTGCAATCAAACATGTTGTTGATCTCCAAAGATCTTTTACGTATTTAGAAAATTTATCTTGTTTTTTTTTTACAATTCGAACAGTACGCTTAGAGTGGGCAGTTTCCTTTTTTGTCAAAACAAAACTAAGTTTATTTTGTTTGATCTGTGTACATGTGGGGAGACCGAGAGAGTTGTATACGCTATAATCTCAGGTTATAATACGCGATACCGATTAGTTAAGTTTAGGACCACGAAACGGTATTGAAAACTGCCTTAGTTTTGTTCGGACAGGAGAAATTTCTCGCAATCTCTTGTAATGTAGTTATGATTTCCTCTTAAATTCTTTAGTTACAGACCAAATTATGTATTGTGTAAATACAAAAGTTGCCATGTTTGTATTTTACAGGTATCTGGAAATTGAGGAACTTTTTTTTTAACAATGTATTAGTATGTGCATCAAAATTTCTTCTGCGTATTACTCTTATACAACACGTTTCTACAAAATAACTAAACCGGAGAGATTTGATGGATGAGCCAGAGCTGCCCAGCCGAGTAGAGAGTGTTGCATCCGCTCTAGTTTGGAGTAAAATATATCGCACGTAATGGGGTTTTTTCGGCGACGCAGTGGCCGAACGGTCAACATGTTCGGCTCGTTATTCTAAGGTCACGAGTTCGAGTCCCGGCCAGACCTCTGTGTTGTGTCCTTGAACAAGACACTTTACCCGACTTTGTTCCAGTCAACTCAGTTGTATAAATGAGTACCAGTTTTGCTGGGAGCTAACCTGCGGTAGATTATTGTCCTGTCTAGGCGGAGTAAAAGTTTCTAATCCGCTTAACAGTGCAGAAACGGGAGATAAGCACCGGCCCTATAAGCCACTTAGGCTCGAGAAAGGATTTAGCTTTTTTAGTGGGGTTTGTCATAATGAGTCTAAATCTGTTCATAATGACTATAAATTTATAAACTCTAAAGGCGGCGAAATACGAGAAACAAAAAACCTCAACTTGTCGTGCAACATTGTTTCGTTGCATGTTTTTGATCGATGTTTTGCGTTTTCAGTCATCTTGCGTGATCAACTAGGCACGCAACGAAAACATTTGTTGCAAGTTTAAAAAATGCAGCGCTTTGGTTGGTTGATTTGCTTTAAGTGTATCCAAGATGGCGCGCGGCACGAACACAATAAAGCACGCCACTGCAGTTATTTTTCTGGGTTTACTCGCCGACGATGAGCCGAATAAAATAAACAAAATCGCAAAAAGAGAGAGCAAACAAGGCAATTGATTCGTAGGAGAAAAGAGAGAGATGCTTTCTACCATCTAGTGAAGGACTTAACGGTGAAGAGAAGAAGTGCTACGATCGGTTCAAGTTTGTTGCCGACAAGATCAAGTCGTTATTATGGTGAAAACCACAATCTTATCCGTTGAACTATTTTCAAAAAAACTATACAATGTAAACTTTTTCCTATTTTTAGCGAGCGCGCTTCCAAACCGTTTGAAAACTAACTTCTACCTTCACACTCTGGTGTGGACACTTAAATTTGTACTAGCCAATTTAAGATGCGAGTGTGAGCGATATTTTATCCTGCGAGCAGAGCTCTCTCATATCCCCACATAAAACGAGAGGAAAGAGAGTCTCTGAAACAGTGTTAAAAGATCAGAGAGCACTGAAGTAGCTTGTTCTACAGTTAAACTTACTTGGGTTTTTGGCACATTGTCGCTCAAAGGTCCCGTTGCCATTTGGAAGGAAACTGCAAGTCACATTTGACTTAGAAAGAAATCCTGGAGCAACTGTTAAATTAAAGAGAACAAGAAAACGATATAAGTGTAAATTTTTCAACTACAATGGTTTCTCAAGCCTGCCGGAGATACTGGATCTCATCCCTACGCTAACGGCCGGCGGGTTCGTGTTTTGCCGATGGACTCAATCTTGTTCTAACGCAAGGCATTTCTATCTCCCTCTCAACGAATGCGTCAGTTTAGCCGTTCAACTATCATAGAAAGGAACCCAGCTGTTCTCAAACCCACCATGAACTCGTTATTTATCTAATTTTACCACTGCACAGCCGAACACGCTTCATGTTCAAAGATAAAAACTATGATTAAATAGATTAACCATGGGGCACGCTCTCTATTAGCGCCCGTTTTAGCAAACATTTTTATATGGGTCACTATGGGAAACCACTATAGAACAAGAGATTGACCACAAAATTTCTTTTTTTAGATGTCTTTATTGATAACTACTCTTCCAGTCACATTACTTTATTACATTCAATGCCCTTCAGACGATTATTTTCCGTTTTCAGTCTTATTTAACGTTGGTCTTATAACTGATCGTACGTTCAGGATCAACAATACCTGGCTATTTTCCTATCAAACATTAATGATTGAAAAGGTGCCCAACGGTTATATCAACAAACAGATTAGGAAAACGCTATATAATCTCTACGGGTTATGAGGTAAGCGATAATGTTGAAACACCATATCATGTCATTTATCGGTAAGTTTTCTGGCGTGGTTAAAAAACTTACACTGATACTTGTAAAAAAAACACTGCAGCGATATCAACATTCAACTAATAGTCATGAATGACATTTAAGATCAATATTTTTTTTCAGTACAAAAAATCTCATTCCCAAAGGATTCCGCTCACGTGTAAGTGTAACATACAGGTTTGTGTGTGTTGGCGTTAATGCTAGCTATGATGGCAAGACTATCCGCCATTTTTCAACCCTTGTACAGGAGCGACTTCGTACGGATAAAGGATAGCACTTTTAAAACATCTCATAAAGACACCATCATGTCACAAGAAATGCTTGTTTGATTGTTTTTTTGCTACTGATGTATAGCAAGCACAAGATTCGGTCGTGAGACCAAAGAAGCCCTCCAAAGATGCCTTCGTTGAACCAGTAGTAGTTATATCACAAAAATCCTCTGTTCGTTACTACTGTTCGTTTCCAAGATCAGTAAGTACTTATTATTCTATTGGAAGATACAGAAAAACCCGCATATCAGAACGTAGAATTTAATAACCTGTTGAACTAAAATTTTTTATTTCAAATCCCCTTTTCATAAGAAGCTATATAACTTAAAATTTTAGATGGATTCTTATTTTACAAAAATGAAGGCACAGATAAAAATTCAAACAAAAAAAACTTAGTCTAGGTTTAATCAGTCAGAAAGATTAAAAAATAAACTATGAGGATTTGACTTTTACAGACATACATGTGAGTACTGTATCAAAACAAATTTACGGTCTGGTTATGTCATGAATCTAAACTGTATTTTAGAAAATTATTTAATACAACAATATGATTTATTCCAGATCACATTTGCTCTGTAGTAGTTATGGTCACTGATCGCTAACTACTTATATCAATTTATAAATCTATTTAAGAACCTAGGTATAACCTAGAACCCCACTTTCTATACTATTTCTATAAGAACCTTTTTGGGCTAAGTTGGAAAAATTAGTATAGGTAATCGCATGGGGCCGAATAAAATTAAGGGTTAATTTCACGAGTGTTTTCAACTTTTTCCAAAATTGCCCGGGTCGCCTCACGACGAGGGCAATTTGGAGAAAATTGAAAACACAAGTGATATTAATCCTAAATTTTTCGAGGAATCAGGCGATTACATGTTTAAGTATCCCGCGAGAATGCGTTGCATAACTTAACTCATTTATCCCAAATTTCTTCGAAAAATGCTGGAACTGTAATAAAATCCTGGCAATCTCTGAAAACCTTGGGAAATCTTCGGAGGAGGTTGGAAATCTATTTTAAAGGCATTTTTATGATTTTTAAAAAAATTCGGAAAATCTTCGGCGACATTCGGAAACGTTCGGAAATCTTCGGAAATTTTCGAAAATCATCGGAAAATGCTTCTAAGGCATTTCGAGACTTTAAAATTTTTGGAAAATCTTCGGAAATTTTCGGAAGTGTACCTGCGACCAATCAGCGCTAAGTAATTTTGCCCTGAACTAAGAAAAAATGCCCCCGCTGTTATACAATCAGCTCGAATTAATTTTGCCCTCCATGTTGTAAAGGTTCTTACACGCGGGTTTTTACTAATAAGTCGTTAGTTTTATGATGGTGGCAGAATCATGTAAATATACTTAAAAGAATGTATACCAAGAAGAATGTCTTAGAATTAAAATGATTAAAGTCAAACCTGACTTTAGTTCATACTGCATGTAGACATAATATATTGAAGATGCTGCTTTTTGCTTTCACTCGGCATTAATATAGACTCATAGAACTGAAACGATAAAAGTTATTTAGGTGATGAACGTCGGTGAATTCTTCCAAGCAACATTTTAGAACTTAAATCTACTACAAATTGAACGCTCTTGTAGTCTTTGAGTTTTACACTTTTAAGTCAACCGCTGAAGGGTGAAAAGTAATTAAACTTCCCCAGCTATGAAATAAAAGTTTAAAACTTGCTTAACAGAAATTTTGATGCGGCTTTTTTAAATTGCCAAGAACTCAATTGTCTGCGATGTTATCGATACAAACTTGCTGTTTTCCGAAAGGTCCATTGATGTAATAAAACCGCACTGGTTTGAACACTGGGGTGAACACGATTCTTTTTCAAACACTTCTTAACAAGACAAATTTGTTTTAAGGCGCCCCGAAATCTATTCGAACGAAAAGTATAGATAAGTGAGTTAAAGCAACTTCCAGAAAGTAGTGAGAACGAACCAAAAAAATCAAGCCACTGAAAGCGTTCAGTAGACAAATTTATGCCCGCAACGAAAATGAATGAAAGACTACTTAACAGGCTTACCGCGTATGCTAATAGAATTATCAAAATTGTACAAGCGGATCTTCTGTTTGAATTTTCTGCTCTTAAGTTTTTTCGTGGCTGTTTACAGCCGTTTTCTGCTGTTCTGGATTCTTTCTTCTTCCAAACTTTTTTGATAGTTAAAATCGAAAAAACAATAATTGGTGCCAGTACAACGAGTACAAGAAGCTGCAAATAGTGGGGTACGGTCGTCTTTGATTTGTAAGTGTTCCGGTAATGAAGGACAGATTTGGTGCCCAGTTCTATGTTGTACAGCGGAGTCATGATGCTTCCCGTCAAAATGACAGCCCATACCCAAGAAAAAAGTATTTCAGTAAATATCTTTTGTTGGGTTCTCCACAAAGTGTACTTAAGAGAAAGCGCTAAGGCAAGATATCTGTCGATCACCAACAAGAGCAAAGATGAGAGATTCAGCGCCGTAAAAGTTAGAAGAAGACAAGAAGTCCACCAAGCAACTGTGCTTGTACGGAGTTCTTCTACATCGCAAACTACACACAGAATCAAAAATGGCACGTTGATGCTGAGGTTGAGCAGATCAACAACTGCTAAATTCGTCAGTAAAATGTTTGGAATCGTTCTCAGAGATTTAAAGCGTACGACGAGGAAACAAATAGCCCCATTTCCAATCACACCAGCGGCTATAAGAACCAAATACAGGCTTGTCTGGATTGCTAACTCTGCTTGGTTGAACGCTCTAGGAAAAGTAACGTTAGTGTTTTCTACCCCCATCTCAGCGACACCGAGTCGCGTTGCAAAGACAGCTTTGAAACAGTTACTTGTCCCTGTCAACTCGCTCAACAAATGCTTTACGTTTGGAGTCAGGTCTTTTGGTATACTACGTTAACAAAAGCATTCACTGCTAAATGTTAATTATTTTTTTAAGAATGGCAGAAATGAAATTATCTTCAGCTCAACAGCGTTTGTCTTTAGTACTAATCATACACAAACTTTAGTCATAGCAAAACAAATAGGGTGTTCAAGGTAAAGACAATGTCAACTTCCTCTATTTCCTTTTTCAGAATTTTGTCTTTTTGCAGAAAATAAAAATAAAAAGCAAATTATTTTCTTTAACGAGCCTGTCGAAAACCTATGGCAAAAAGGGAAGACCTGACGAGGCGAATAGTCAAAAAAATTGGCGGAAAGCCGAGAAGTGTTCTCTTGTTCGTTTAAAACTGAATAATCTAAAAACAACCTTATCTTTGAGTCCTATTTCCAAAGTTTTCATGATTTAACACATTGTTTAAAAAGAATGGTGTTTTGATTACTAAACTTTCTCGAGATCGAACTTTATTCAATCCATCACTAGGCCGCAAAGTTCACTAATAAACAATTCCCCGAAGTCAAACAAAGAAATGATTGGTTTCAAAACACTTCTTTTCCTTTTTGAAATAACTTCAAATTTAGGTTGAGGCAGAATGTTTTTCGTATTTTGAAACTTCCAGCCTCAAACGTTATTAAAATATTCTTAAAGAGCAACTTCTACCTAAAACGACATCGCGACTGAGGCAGTTCGCTGAACTATAGTTATTGTGATGTAAAAAACTGTGTTATGTGTGTAGTTTTTGTGATATTTCAACAAGAGCATTAAAATAAGTTTGATTTCTTGGCGTCACACTTTTGCCACTTTCGTGGTTTTGAAACAAGGAAAGCCCACGTTTTGCTTGATTGTTATACTTTCTGAAATAAAAATGAATGTTGCAGGAAATGAAGACGTTCTCAGAAACATAATTACAGACTTAACAATGTAACGCCATTGCATTTTTTTTGCGGTCACCAATCTGAGAAAAACACAAATCAGAGTTGAGTTTGCATATTGTCGTAAACCACACGTGTGACATATTTTTATATTTCTTATTTTATAAAGATTGCCCATAACGCGAACATCACAAAAATCAAACTTTTACGCTTAAATATATCTCAAAAACTAAACAATACATAGTGACAAATATCATATCACAGTGTTCAACAAGTTAAATCTGATAAACTGATAAACTGTAATGATATTATTTTAGGGCGACTTGCCTTTTTAAACATAGTTGTTCGGATTGGGTGCTTGAGCAGTTCTTATATTATTTCCCGTTCATACAAACCAACCTGAAGCACAAGTATATTTGCTGAATGTCGCACGGAATGAAGAAGTTTCAAGAAAGTTAATTATCGACTTTACAATGTACATTTCACTTGGTTTTTTTTTTCTTTTTTGCGGTCGCCAATCTGAGAATTAACACAATTTGTTGAGTTTGTTTATTGTCTTAAACCACACATTTGACATCACAAAATCAAACTTTAACGCTCAAACACATTTTCAAAACTAAACGATATATAGTGATGAAATATATGTCACAGTAACCAGTTGAATTTTAGGAATATTTGGTGTGCAGTTCTTATTAACCAACAGGGCGCACAAATATACAGGCTTTAATGAACTGACCGCTCCCATGGCCGGCAAGAAATGGTAATTAAAAATAGGATGTAAAACAATTGTTCAAACACAATAAATATTTCCATTATAATCTTGTACAGTGACCAAAAACAGTTCTTCGCCAGCTTACCTCAGTTTCAGCAAGCTCTTAGAATGACCTTAAATAATTTTTAATTTTCAACCTCATTTTATATATTTTCTGTTCGTAAGAACTAAACGGAAGCACAAATACAGTCGCTTTAAAGAACTGGCCGCTGCCAGGTCGGCAAGATAGAAATATAATGTTAATAAAAAATGGAAAAGAATTTTCCCTAAAGATTATGTTGCATCACAGGCTGCCACAATGAACAATTCGAAATGAGTGACGTCGCTCTGTAATCTAAACTGAGTTTAAAAACTGATCAGAACTGTTTTATTTTTTTTGATATTTGCTTTACAAATATACAATAAAGACGATCAAACAAAAGTATTTTGCTTACCTTGTGGTATTTGTCGTCTTATAGATGGGTTTTGGGACGTCTTTCTGTCGTGCATTGATCATGCAGCTTCGCATCCTACTTAAAATATAACAAGGCTGGCAACTTCGTTCGCCCGCCGAACACAGTCGGCCTCAGAAAACGGCCGAATTCTCGCATTTCTACACATCGTACGGCAACCAGCTTCACACAGCTAACTTTCAAGATATCCGAGAACGTCTATGCGAAAAATCATTGTGATCCAACTTATATTACTGCCTCAGCTATGCTTTTGAAAACTATAGTCGAACTGATTTTGGCTTTCGCCTCATGATCCGAACAGATATGAGGGGGACTTTTGTCAAAACTCTTCCCCACTAGCGTCCCCAAGGCAAAATTTGAAACTTCAGGCAGCGAACCGTTATCTTAGTAATCTTTTTAAAATGTATGCAGCTGAGCTTTAAATTGATGTTCAAGTTGTAAAATGTTGCTACAGCTTCGGATATTTTGTTTTAAACTGAATACGTGGTCTTTGAGTTTTGCAACGGTTCGCTGCCGGAAGTTTCAAATTTTGCCTTGGGACGGCTAGTGGGGAAGAGGGATGTAGGTCGTAGAAGTCAACTGAACGTACTGCAGGTATGGTATAGATTGTTCATGGCTCTGTAATTATATACAACCTGAAGCTGTAGTATTTTGCAAACTGAAGCTCCAAGAAATATCTGTTATGCATAAGTTACTCTTAGGCTTATTTTAAGGAAAAGTAATATTTAATTGTATAATCAGTGGCGGATCCAGGGAAGCCTGGGGGGCCTGTGCCTCTCCCCTCCCCCTCCCCCTTCCCTTTTAGGAATTTTTTCTAAAAGTAATGTCCCAAAAAACGATCCGCCACGGATATAAACGGTTGCTACGATCGATCGTTTGCGAATAGGGGTTTGTTTGTGTAACTAAAGAGAGCGTAAAATTGACAAAATTATTTCACGCCTGACAACTAAAAAGCGACGAGTGCATTGAGCCGCTTCACGAAAAGCCCTTGAAATATCACGCGCGTTAATCTTCTGGGTCCGGTGATTCAATATTATATCACGTCTCTCTCACTAACCGAAAACCAGCCTGAGCAATCGCAAAGGGAGCTAAATACCGTACCCTCCCCGCTCGTACCAACCAAGGGGAACGAAGCAGCTGGGTACGAGGGTGCATGGCTAAATACTAGTCGGGTATGACCAAGAAAGAGTATTTCAAGAGATGCCATATTTGCCATATCAGATTAGAAATATTTCTTATAAGGAAACCTGCAGTAGCAAATTTATTAATTCTCTAAAGATCGCGCGATACCAAACGAATTCGTTAATCATTTACAGCCCAGTGGTTAGCGATTAATCATGATTCAACAGGAGCTGACCAAAAGCTATTGCGGACCCGGAAAAGTACTCTATTTGTGCGCAATCACATGCAGAGTAGGCACAATTCTACTACTAAGGATAATCTTGTGGGAAAAATAGCTCGATCATCAGTCGAAACAATATGAATGATTGAGGAATTTAAGAAGACATTTACCCTTTTCTGGCCTGCTTATCAATAGCTAACTTCTCCTTTCAAAACTCAACAAAATTGGTTCTTACTTTGAAATGGGTCACAATGCTTGTTAGATAAAGGAGTGTCGAAGTTTCTCCTTTTTAGCCAATTTAGTCCCAGTCATTTATCAACGTCCAACTTCTCCTTACATAACACATACAGAACAAGACAAATGGTAATGAAAAACGAGAATTGATTGAACACAGCACACATCCCGAAACGGGTAATATGAAAAATGTAGGTCAGGTAGTTTAGAGAATTTAGCGATATGACACTAGTGTGACGTAGTTAGGACTGAAGGGGTTAAAAAAGCTGTTTTACAGGTTTTTTTCATCTTATTTAACAACGAAAAAAATTTAAGCTCAAAGTCCAAGAAATTGTAGCTCTCATTGAGCAAGTTTGGGATGAATTTTACTTGTCATACTCAGTAGTTTGCTTTGTTTGATCAAACTCAATTTTCTCATTAACGAAAGTCTTGTTTTGTATGTGTTATGTAAGGAAAAGTTGGACGTTGACCTGGGGAGGGTACTTCGGATTTAAAAGGGTTGGGATGACCGTCGGAAAAGTCCCCAAAATACCCTAAAAATTACCAAGGGATAAAAATTTTCCACCCCAAAAAATACATCTCGGTTTTAAAATTACCCTAAAAATTACCATTGAAAGCTGAAATTATTCCTTGGGTAGCTAGCGGGTCGGCGCTAAGATCCCTAGTGTTGCGTTCAACGTGATATGCAGTCAACAAAGGCGCGATCAATAGGACGTTCGCCAAAGGACTTTTGACTAGTTTTGCCTTAAATTCTTATCAGTATGCACGTTTGCTAAAATACAGGCATGCAAGAAGTCCAACAGCTTGTCATTTTTTTAACCCTAAAAAAATACCAGGCTCTTGGTTTAATAACCAACTCTTGGTTTAACAACCGCTAAAAAATACCGGACAGGCAATTTTAACCCCTAAAAAATACGGCAGTCATACCTACTATCCCAGCATAGGGAGTACTCTCTACCCCACCCCCCACCAACCTACGTTGGTAACTGACTGGGACTGAAAGGGCTAAAAAGGAGAAACTTTGAGACTGCTTCATTTTATAAGCCTTGTGACACATTTCAAAGTAAGAGCCAATTGACATTCTATTTGTCCTGAGGCGAGTACTGATGATTCAATGTACGCGCCGCGGATTGTCGCCTGATCTACCTAAACAGTGAACGCTCAGCTGTCGCACGAGTGTCAACAAGTATTCGCACTTGTGGAGAGGTGCAAAATATGTGAAAATGTCCTGAAAAGTTTCAAACTGCAGTGACACGGCATGTAAAATAGAAGAAATAAAAAACTGAACGTAACGGTGTTTGCCTGCTTAACAGTGTGTGTTCATTGTCTTGCGTGCAAGAAATGCCGACTTCTAACTATAAAATTAAAAGTGTTAAATTTTTTTAACCTCAATAATTTTGCGAGTATTTCTAAGAAAACGCTATATTTTGCTGACACTTAAAAAACTGTTCTTTTTGCAATCCATTTCCCTCTTGATTGATGAAAAAGAAGTTTTCGAGATCAACTAACCGCGAAGAGAGACGGAAGCCAGATCGTTAATTTCCATTTTTTCGACGGGAAAAAGAGACTTTTCAGTTTAATATCTTGTTGAATTTTAAAGAGAATGTTTCTAAACTAGGACAAAAGGGCAAAACAGCTTTAAGCTGTGGACATCTGGTATGTAAAGCGATAGAAGAATTTTACGGTAATAAATATGTGATAATTGCTCTAAACTCTTCAAGGTGTGGGCAAAACAATCGGAAATAGGGCCGGGAGCAATTCATTAATAAACAACATTTCCCTGCGCTTTATGATGATTTATGTGTGTTTTCATAGTTTGAGTGATCAATTTGTTAAAACTGCATTCTTTCGTTGAGGTCTCAACCATTAACTAAGCGCAAAGCCTTCTTAATATAAAATAAACCGAATGTTGAACATGGAAGAATTTTTCAGAAGCGAACAAGAGCAGTATTTAAAAAATGCGACCTATGGCTTTCCCCCGAAATTTATCAGCTTCTAACATATGTGTGAACTTAACCCAAGCAGGTAGTGGAGTTACTTGAGTTTTATACCGCTAAGTGGCTGGTGAATGTGTCATGTAAAACACAACTCTAAACTTGAATCTATTGGCTTCTCCACAATTGTCAGTTTTTTCCAGCTATCTTACAACTGTTCTTAATATGTTATTTTTCTTTTGTTTGTTTTACCGATGCAAAGGCTGGCCACATACACAAAACGTTTTGAAAAGGTTTAGTGACAACAGTTGATGGTATTTTGTCTCACCGTGGTGCATTCTCATAAAACAATTGCTAATAAAAACACCTTCTTTCCCTTTTAAACACACGGTATCAATGATTTCTTTAACAATATTAAATCCCTTTTTTATCTCAATAACCCAAACAACTTTGATAGCTTCAAAATCTTTGATATTCCGTTCAGTACACTCGATTTGATTCTTAGCACTGCGGATAATAATTGCAGTAAAAACTGAGTTGAGTGGATTTTATGCTTCAAGTTGAGGTATTGAGTACAAAAAACAATCCGGTTGATTTGAGCTACGTTTCCAAAGGTCAAATAATTGACACAGTGTGAGACTTTTTTAAAACTCTCCAGACACAAACCGGCTTGTCGCCTTGAGCAATGCGGCCACCCTACATGTGAAAGGCAGAGCTTACTAATAGCTGTATATTCTATGGTTCAAGGATTGTTTTATATAAAAACAACTTCAAAAGTGGAATCAAACTCCGTGGAATGTCCTTTCTGTTGACAAGACTTCCCCTGATGAATACCACGCTATCATTAAACTTTCATTCTATTGCCTGAATATTTTAACTTACCTTTTAACAGCCACTCCTCCGTGTCGGCCTGATCGCGAGTCCCTCCGCGCAAGACTGCAGAAATAAATTCATCCCTGTATAAATTTTTAAGTTCGTCTTCTTGGTCTCTTCCTGAAACACCAGCACTGATTGTGCGTCCACTAGTTTTCGCTGACCAAAGCACGCTTAAAATCACTAGTACAAAGCTGACAGTCCTATAATGAAGAATAAATCTGCTCTCAACAAGGCAGCATTAGGGTTTACAGGTCGGCCTCAAATCAACAGTGACTTACCTGTGGAGCATGATGCCGACACAAAAACACTTCAATTAAATCACTACAAAGCGAGATTTTCAGCAAACCAGTGACTTGCTAATCCTAAGCAGAAGGAGAAAATCGCTGGATAATTAAGGAATTCTGCAAGCCAACCGCAGTTCAAGTGAAATATGCGGTTGTGTGACTGACTGTGCGACAAATCAATAAAAACTAAAGAAAACTTGCGAAGAAACAATATCCCACCTTCAGCGTGACCATTTGGTATTTCGAAAACACGATCACCAATAGAATTGCAGCATCAATCATCGGTACCGGAAAACCTGACGAAAAAATGCTTTACAATAAGAGAGCCAGCCCGCTTTCCTAATCGCGTCAAAATACGCAGAGAATAGTTTGTCTCTGCTGCAACCAAATTAAAATATAATTACAAACTCGACAACTTTTACCTTTTTGCTTCGCTTTTAAAAAGTTTCTCCAAAGTTCTCGTAGTCTAGCGATCTCTGTTTTGTAAATTTTCCCCGGTTAACATCAACACCCGCCGGTTTGATGTTTAACAGACTTAGCTAATCTCTTTAGCTTTCACGTGATCACATTAGAGACAATCTACCTGTAACTTGAAAAATGCTTGTTGTCCATGTGAAAGGTTTTTCCTTCAGAAAAAAAAAAGAATTTCAAATTCTTGCCATGTTTTCTGAAACAACCAAGATGACAGTAAAGACAACACCTGTTTTTATTAACTCTGTCAAAAAAAACTTGGCCGAAACGACTCTAACATCATACTGATAAACAACCCCAGAATTTGATTCTGAAACGAGGTTAATTTTAGCAAAGGTGTAAATCGTCTGGACTAATTACCAAGCACAGCAACACCACACTGCAAAAATAATGAACCTCGAAGGTTAAACGAATCAAGCACAAGATGTCACGGCAATTCACAAAACAGTCTAAAACCCAGATACGAACTTTTCTTTCAATTCAACGAAAATGCAAACTCCTCCCATCCCCCTACCCTCCGGATTTTCTTTGTTGCTGAAATTTTCGCCTCCTAGGCATGGGGAGATGGCAAAGTCAGCAAACAGTCCGTGTACCAGAGATTGAACAAAAACAGGTTTTAATTAACTAACATGTGGGTCTAGTTGTACAAAGACCGATTAGCCGCCCTTACCAAGATCCATGCTCGTGTTCCTTTATGCAGTACGTTAACTCAATACTGACTTGGCTTGCAAACTTCTCTAAGACGGACACCTTCGGGACTGGCCTTACTGAACTGTCCCATCGTCTTACTGAGACTTAAAATACAGTAAATTTCTGCACGAGAAAAAGGCAAGGATCAAACTTGCATGATCACTCTTTTGATTTCTTATATCAATAAAAACGTATTTAAGTTATCGCATTATTAAAACAAATGATTGTAAAACTATATTACTTCATTTTGCCGATATATAGACCACTCTAAAAGTTAGTTGGGCAACTAAAAGAGGCCCGACCTGCCCCTTCCCCAAATTCGCGTTTGGAAAGGGTTATTAAAGCGATGATAAATACCGTAGCGCCATCTTTATCGTGACTCACGCACAAGCAATGAAAACAATATTGTTTTAGACTTTGTCAGCCAGTTGAAATATTTAGCATTAAGATAACTATTAATGTCAATGATTGGATACACATCCGCGTTGTTCCTGTGTTAACGTGTAACAACATTAACAATGGTTTTGGTTCGACTGATAGAATTATGTATCAAAGGTGTAAAATAGTGTGTAAAATATTTTTTTTAAAACTGATTTTTTTTTAAAACTGAATTTTTTTTAAAACTTAATACAGTGTGTAAAATATTTTTTTTAAAACTGAATTTAAAAATTTCAAACATAAATTAACCGTAAATTATTTTTTCTAAAACTAAGTAAACTGTCTCGATAACGTTCAGTCTTTCTTTTTGAAGGTAAAATTTCAAATGAAAAAAAAACCGCCCATGGTCAACAAACAGTGAACTCCACAGTTAGGTCAGGACCAACAGGCATGCGCAAAACCGGCTTCACCCAAGCAACTACAATGCAAGTAACAAGATCGAGCAACCGTGGACAGCTTTTTCGTCCTGTTAGACATCAGCTGGGGTTTTCATTGATTTGAATCACTAATTCTCTTTACTTTCTGAAAGTACGCTCTTTTTATAAGAACCGTCTATCAAATTTTGGGCTGACGGCTCAATGTTCTTTTTTAAAAAAATTTCTTCCTCAAATGTTCTTGAACACAAGGTGTGCAGTTGGTATTGCCATTTATATGCAAATCAACCGGAAGCACAACTATGCTCTATTGTCTAGCATGGCCGGCAAGAAAGAAACGTAATATTTGATGAATGAAAGACGGATTTATGAAAACTTGTACATGCACAGGCGCGGGTTTAGGGGAGGGGCCGGTCTTCCTGCGCCCCCTCCCCCTTTTTTCGTGGAACAACTAACTTTTATAATGGGCAAATTGTAGAACTATTGTTTTTACAATCTCCTATTAAAAAGAAGGCGATAACTTAGATATATTTTTATTGATCTAAAAAGTGAAAACACTGATCGTGATCGTGAACGAGAAACTGGGTCTCCTCATAAAGCCGTTCTTAACGTTTGGCTCGCTACTGTAATATTTTGAAAGTTCCATGTACCTTAAACGTATACTTTTTAAAAATAATCATGATGTGATTTCAGCTTTTTCTTGATAAGAAAGGGTTATCCCAACGTTAAGTTTTAAAACATATTTATTATTTATTTTATTTGAGTGTCAGGGACCGGGGAGCCATAGGTTTGGTATGACCTTAGCCCAACCAATGATTTTGTCGAAGAAAATTAACATAAATTGATGATGAGAAGTTCGAGAAAATTTTGTTTTGACTGACTGAAATTTAATAACCCATTTTCCGGCGATCTCAGAAGTTCAAAATTTCAAAATTTCCGGACCCCCTAGGAAGCTCGCGCCTTCGGCGCTCGTTGGGTCCTGCTATGCACTGGCTTAATTTCCAAAATATGCTCCGCGGTCCTTGAGTATCGAAGAGGCACTAGGGCTTCGCTCGAGCTTCCCTAGATTCCTGGATCCACACCTGCAACATGCACAACACTAAAGGCGATGTTACACTGATGAACATTTGCTGAGAAAACAAATAAAAGTTCACTTCTCAGGCTCAATATGTTCTTAGTGTTCTTTCACTTTTTTGTCATTTTTCAGCCTCATGTTCTTAAGAAAAAGATTCTTATTAAAAAAAGGGCGTAATCCTCTATTTCTGAAAAATACAAGTTTGAGAAGAACAGTTCTTACTAACTTACACGTTTCAAAAAAACGCGAAAATAAATTAAATGTTAGTTGTTTATCTAGTTGAAAGACAAGGCGATTATAGACATATTCCTTTCAAAGTCCATAAATTTTTTTGACGCCTCGTTTGCAATGTGATTAATTTTGTTTGACAGACCTTCTTGTAAGCACCACAGCTCCTCGATGTAAGATCTAAAAACATACAGCCAACGATTGATCGCTCGCCGGAAAAGAGCTGCATCAGTTTTTAAATTTTTTTAATTCTTTGCCAATCTGGTTTATGTCTATTTGCATCGGAAGCTGTAGATTAAATTATTGACTTTTATTAGATTTTGGGGAATGAAGTTATGCTTGTCAGACAAACGCCTACGAACAGTCCCTGAACACACACACTTCAGTTTTCATTTAGCCAGGTGTTTGTCTGTTAAGCTTAACTGAGGTCAACTTTCGCAGTTCATGATGGGCAATTTGTGATAACTGGTGGCTCCTTGTCGGGGTCAAGTCCCTAAATCTGGTAAAAATTAAAGCCCTGTTTTACTTGAAAACTGTATTTTTCATGTGATCAATTGGTCTGTCCACACAAATCCAGGGACCCCATTCACTTTTGAAATCCAGAGTAGATATTTTTAGTCCGCCGGGTAGGCGGGTTTGTGCTGTGAACTGTAACCGGATCTTTTCGGATATGCTGACCCTGCTTTGCTCATGTCCGTAATTAATCAATTCAAAGCGCTGGGGTGTTGATTCGCGAGGTTAGTGAACCCGAACCGGGAACGGTGAACACATGGTTTCATCTGGACTTTCACAAAGTCCTTTGCTCATTACATTCAGTCCAGTACTCGCTCGCACTTCGAGACTCCGTCGCAAACTCAACGCCGCCGTCAAACTAGCTGGAGCTTGCTCAACGAACCAAAGGCAAGCGACAACAAGTGTGATCAGGGTGTCGTGGCTTCGATTCCCGCTCGAGGCAGTTTAGGATTTTTCTTTCTCGGTTCTCATCTTATGCTTGCCTTTCGTTCATTACTGACAGTATGTCTGAGTTTGAACTCTCCGAAGATAACTCCCCCAATTTTTTGTTTTGAAAGAATCTTCTTTTTAAGAAAAGTAAAGCCGAAAAAAAATATTGAAGAACTGCTAACAACGTTCCGAGGTAAATTTCAAAAGCTCGAGTTAAAGCGTGTCAAGGTATGAAGAAAAATAGTTTATACTTACACACTATATGTTCAGTAAATCCTACTGCTCGTGCAACATTGCCTGACTGCTATTCCGAAGAAGCTAGGGAAAATCTAAACTCAACCCTAAAACCAGTTTTGTTTTACGTTGCCTTGGGGAAGGGTCGAAACAAGAGTATCAAACGAAAATCATCCTAAACAAAACAAGTTGATCAAATCGTAGCTCTTGAAGCAAATTTAATTTTTTTCCATCCAAAACATACCATGAAACGGGTTGTTCTTGTTTTAGAAAGTGAGAAAATCTATGTGCAGGTCGGTTTGTGTTTTTAATTTCCTCTGTTATCACGAAACGGCGGTCATAAGTAAAGCTACAAAGAAGCTACCGAGATTAACTCAGTCTGCTCATCATTTGCAACAACAGCAACAGCGATAACAATGAAATACGGCAATAAAAACTGCAAAAACACGTAGTTTGCAACAGCAGTACTGTACTAAATTCACAAAATTAAATGCAATAATTATACTATAGTATAACAACAAAAAACAACAACAATAGCGGGGAATGGTTCTTACTTTATTTTTAAAAAGTTCGGTTTTCAAGTTAAACTTTTAATATCGAAGGGTTTTGTTCGTGTATTAGATAATTTGCCACAAAATCTCAAATTGTGTACTGTAAAATATTATACACTTCTTCGTTCAATAATTTGTTACCATTCTTAAACAGAACATCGTCTCCAGAGCTCGTACGTTTGGGAAACACGTTAAAAGTCACCACCAAGTTGAAGCAGCTGAATTGAGTAGCAGTTTTAAAATCTTGAAAAAGTGTCGAGAAAAACAGAAAGGTTTTATTTTTTGAATGGTATTTAAAAAAGAACTGAATCAGTCCCTTAACAAACAGTCCGATTCTATTAAAGCAAACTTGTTTTTTTTATTTCATTTTAGTTTGCAACTTTGACATTTTTAATTTCTTTTTATCTGTTTATTTAAAAAAAAACTGAATACCATTCTTTGTATTCAACCTTGATTTTTGTTCTTTCGTCGTAGAGTTTAACTTTGTTTTCATTAACCTATTGTTATTGTGTTATACATGCTTTTCTGTTTATATAAGAACCAGTAAATCTGGCCGAGGCTTATTGTTCTTAAATTTTTGGCGATTTGAGCATCAAACTGTTCTTAAATTGTTATCATTTCTATGTTAAATCGCAGAAAAACCAAGCCTAAGGTATTACAATACCCGCATTGGAAAACGGATTTTGATTAATTCATCCTTGCGGATTATTCGTAGATTCGCAGCTGAGTCATTTTCCCGAGACTGTTCCCAGTGTAACGATGAATATCTGCTAAGCATTTTTCTTTCTCAGTAAAGTTTTTAAAACAATCATCTATAAAGCCCGAGCCCCATCTTGTTCTAAAATTGTTCTTAAATATTGGCCAATCTGAGCTTCGTTGTTCTTATAAAAAAAGCGTGTAGGCAAATAGATTTTGCAAACGATATTAGCATATAAAGAAATAGCGAGATTTTTAGTTTGACCTGACGGACGATGTTGTAGAGATGACAACTGACGCGTACGAAACGTTGTCTCATCTTAGCGTTTTGTTGTAAATCTTTCTGTTACGCGGCCATGGTGAGTGTTATTAAAACTTGAAGAAAACCAATCTTAAATAACACGGCAACCTATATACAAAAGATCCCAAAACTCCTGTTGTCTTACTTTTCATAATAAATCATATTGTACAACAGTCGCTGCATGAACTCACGTAATGAACTGATTACTGCGAGATCACTTTATTTTCTAGCTAAGTTAAAACTTTATCCAAAGCACTTCGTGTAGATTCGAATCTTCAACTTTTCTGTAACGCGTGTAATGCCTCAGTCCCAGGGGGAGGGGGGGGTTACTTCTCGGTTCACTCGTCCGAAGTATCAAACAAGTCAAGCGTGGCGCCTAGTGCCCAGCTCACCTCAACCTTGTGGATCTTCTTACGCATCTAGGGTTTAAGGAACAATCAGCTGCTTGAGTTCACAGGACTCTTACATCTTCTCCACACACTATTCGTTGTACAGTATTCTAGTAGAAACCACCTAGCATACTATCACGAATGCTGCAATTTGATTTACTAACCTACTTACTGCTATTTGAACCACAGGAGGCCAATACTATGAATGAGTGTTGTATCGAGCAAACTTGTAAGACTTTGTATGGGAATTTCTAATTTCACCGTTATCGCTGTAAATAATGAAATAAAGGAACTTTTACGTTCCTTAAACTTTTAATTTTTTACTGGTGTTCAGGCTGTTCGAGCAGTAACGGTGTTTTTGCTGTCCATCTTTTCCCAGTCACGTACTCAAACCGCTTTTTAATGGCAGCATCTTCGATTTTCTAGCTGGCTCGTAGCCTCAACAACGTAAGCTCTGCGGACTTTCAGCATTTAAAACGTTTGGAAATCTATCTACCTTTGGTTGTGTGGAGTTTAAAAGCGAAGGGACGCGATCTATGAGCAAAAATTTTGCAACGATCGAGTGTGGGTCAGCTCGATGGCGGTGGATTTGTGTCCATCCTTGTCTTTCTTTATAGGGGGGGAAAGCTGAGGGACTGAAAATTGTCAAAATAGCTTGAAATTGCCACCGCGGAGCAAAAAAGACACAAAGTAACACTTAAGGCACGTAAAAGTTCCTTTATTTCACTATTTACAGCGATAACGGTGAAATTCGAAATTCCTAACAAAGTCTTATAAGTTTGCTCGATACAACACTCATTCATAGTATTGGCCTCCTGTGTTTGAATGATAGGCAGCGAGTAGCGAAACTGCCAGTATTTTTAAAGAAAAACATGACTGATTTTTTAAACACTCCTTTTAATAATTTAGTTTAAATTCGAAGGTAGTAAACTAGTTGGTTTCTATTAAATTTATAAGACTAATTGTTGTCATTTTTCTATGAATCTAATAGTAAAATCGTCGCTTCGCGCCCGTTGACAGACTCATAGAAACCTACACCTCATAGTCTAATTGTTTAATAGCTTCGAGTAGACTGGAAATGGGAAACAGTACGAGTGTCGCCGATGTACAGCATCAACATGGACCCCGCCCGCAAGCCCACCCAAAGAAACGAGGAAAAAAATTATGACCCCTCGACCTACGGAACAGATCTACGTCGCTATAACCAATTAAGGGGTAAGCTCTGAGTTTGGTCGTGGGATTTAAAAGAATGGATTTTAAATGGACAACTAAAGCCTAGAAACCACGAAATATACAAACACTGTTGACATACAGTGACTAATACTACATACAATACATGGCTTACGTCGGACCTTGCCTCTGGCATGGAAATTTGATGTATAGAAATTTTCTCGCTCTTAGAGTAGAGGGAGACGGGGAGAGTCCTTAGAGTAGAGGGAGACGGGGAGAGTCCTTAGAGTAGAGGGAGACGGGGAGAGTCCTTGTTGATGCTGTAGACTGACAAATTCTCGGACGATCTCCATTTCAGTTGCAAGGCCTCACTGGACAAAACTATTTAAACAACTCGTACAACCCAAGTTGGGCTATTTTAGAAATTAATGAACAACTTTATAAAACTGACATGCCTTAATGACAACTCCCCTATTGGGAGTTGTCACTTTAACCTCCCCTCCCCCATAAATTGTAGGGCACTGTTGCAAAATCTCCAGGTTGGATAGTACAATCAGGCTGGTCAGGATATTTGTGACGTCAACCCTGACCAACAAAGCTGGAAGGCATTATGGTTAAACGAAAATCAGTGACTAATAACGATTAGGATATTAATGTATGTCCTCAAGTTTCTTAGCGGGAAAACTAAGAAAATATGGCGGTAAAACGGTTCAACTAACTTGAAACTAACGTTTGAAAGTTGACTTACCGTAATGAGTTTATCTTCCCTCAAACCAAAACCATCGATGAGAAGGGTTTTGATGAACACAGTATCGAGGCACAGGAAATTTCGTGCCTTTTCGATTTGCAGCGAACACGCTGAAAGAGAGCACAGTATTTTCATAAGTAACCAAGGATGAATTTATATGCAACACTCCAAATGGTAAAGAGAAACTAGGAAAGCTCCATACTAACCTCTCTTAGCACCATTTGTGAACTCCTTTACATACACACGACCGCCCTCTTTCCTATCTGGGAAAAACAATTATTAATTTACTTAACGTTACTCACATCGTGCAAATCTACATCTACTGCACTGTAATTAATGCACTAAAGTTCTACTGAAGCCATTTTGTCATTCACTTTTATATCTTTAAGACTTTTCCAGCACTTCTATCTGACTGTAAATGGATAAAAGTGTTTACCTGACCATTTTAAGACCCCGAAATAAGCTTTCAAAATAGTGCATTCAGTGCGAATAAAATTCAAAACATACGACGACGATTTATTACGTCAGATGGTTTGAGAGACTCCAAGCTGCTCTATACTAGCGTTTACAGCGAACTAGTGTGTTTTTTGCTCAAACACTGGGCCATCAGCCACGCAAACTCCGCCATGATCATATGAATTGGACCGGGCAAGTGAGATGATCTCCTGCCTTTCAAATCATGTGACATTAGCGTAAAATTCGTAAATTCTCCGCAAAAATTTATTTTTAAAACCGGTTACAAGTGTCTAAGCGGAAGTAAATTATACGGGTCAAACTTTAATTTTAGATATTTTGAAGATTTCGCTTCAGTTCCTTTATCATTTACTTTTTCTCCAGTTGCTTCGGCGGTTACTACCAACCTCACAGATGTGAAAGTCAAGAAATTGGCCTTGACCCCAAAATACGCGAATTGCTTGCAATGCATCAAAACGGTTATGGTTTCTGCATTAGCTCAGAACCTTGTAGATTTTTCGACGGATTTGTCAACCAAACTGAAAAACTACTAAAAAAACTAATTAAACCCAGATAACCTACCTATTAACCCCATTTCAACTGCTCTGTCGTAGAAATAGGAAAAAATGTGAAACTCTAGGGTAGACACTTCATCTGCAAAAGACATGAAATTACACAAACGTGAAATCATGGGTACAAAGATGTAGCTTTATATTTTTAAGCTACTTTGTGTCTTTCTAAACAGTTCTCCTAAAGCTTCCAAAAAAACATACTCGCCACCTTGATGTTAACAAATGCTTCACTGTTATCATAATTTAACTTCTGTATTATCATTATTAATTATCATTGTCATTATTATTATCATCATTACTTAATACTATCATTGTTGTCATTAGAGGGCTCATTGGTTAGGGTGCTAGATTTGCATACAGTTGTCCCAGGTTCAAATCACACTAAAATTTCAATTTTAATTAAGTAGCGGAGTTGGTAGCACAAACACACTAGCAAAAAACAGCAGGAAAAAACGACAAATCAATTGAGTAACCAGAATATTTTTGAACACAAGATTTTTCTTCATTTTAACCTTTTTTCATACATAATTTGCAGTTGAAAACAGCACTGAAAATGGAAGTTTTCAAAAAAGGCACTCCAAAAGAACCCTCCAAAAAAGATTACTGTTCATTTCACTTTCTAAATGAACAAACATGGGAGTTCAGGAACACTATGTTGCTGTCAAACAGATCGATTCCAGTCAGTTGTAGTTTCTTTGGGAATTTATTTACCTTAAGATTAGTGCGAATACGGAAAACATAAGTGATGCGCCCATGATTCCACGGTACAATTAAAATCACTGAATGTAACGTGGGGGACTGAACTGGGGGGGAGGGGAGGGGGGGCACTGGTCCGCCATATAATTTGGTTGGAGAGAGCCAAGTCCCATCCCCTTAATAGCTTTCTGGCTAACAACACAAACTTTTGAATAGGAATTTCAGATTTTTTTAATGGCATACTACAACTTCCATTGTGCCTCCCCCCTCCCAATTTTTGTTTACTTCTGCTGCCCATGTGTAACTATTACATAAAACCATTAGTATCCAAGGTATAGGCAACTACTTACCAACTCTCTGCACTTGTGTCACAATCTTTTTAGCAATTTCTTCACATGCTTCATACCCTGATTTACTTACACCGCTGCAGAACAAAGGTTGAAAAGAAAAGAAAATTTAAATATTTTATACAGAGAATTCAATTTCAAACAACCACAAGGTTTACTACCATAGAATCCCAAAAGTAATAGCTTCTGTTACCTTCAAATTTAGTAGGCTATGGGGGCCGCTTCTTCCAAGGGAGAGCCGACACTCAGTGTAGGATGACACTACATATTTTTTGGTTAGTTAAAAAATGTTACAATTTAGTAGTTACAGGAACCTATATACACATACTTTTGTGCAAAATCAGGACAGCTTAGTTCCACAAGATGTTTGCTGATAGATTTAGTCATTAAATTTTAAAACCACTAACAAGTTGGTAGGAAAGGAATGGCGGGAAACATCTAAGGCCCAGTCCATACTGAGGTAAATTTGAAAAACGGATAAATTGATGCAAAAGCATACAAAATGTTTTACGTCCACACTAATATGGTCTTTGCCAGATAATCAAGTAAATTACATCATTGCACATGCCGTTTGTCTTGAGTCTGCGATCATTTTGTCTTCCCGCCATCTTTGAGCATTTTTTGTTTTTGGTTTGAAGAAAAAAATGGTAAAAACAAGGCAAAAAAGAGAGATTCGAAAGAAAAAAACTAAAAGCGTCTACTTTTCATGTTTGTTGAATGTGACAATCGACTATACGGCATTCAAATCGATGGAACTAAACATGTGCTGAGAACTATCCTTGCATTCAAGATTGCCAGACGGTAATTCGCTCCTTTGCAAAGTGTAGCATTGGACTGCCCACATCAGGGGATAGGAAACAATGAAATAAATATCAATGGCCTTCCTGAATATAGCACTGACAAATCTCGTATGACGTAGAGAAAGTTCTGTTTTGTGGCAGTGGTGATAACGAGGTTGACATAGTTATCTGCATGCAGCAAGATTTAAACTGAACCAATTTTTTAACTTCAAACTTGATTAGTTGAACATGTGTTTGAACAAAAAAGTAATTATTCATAACACATCTCAAGCAAGGAATCGCTACTTTTGTGTGGCCACTAACTTTTGGAGGGGGTGCTTCTTTAGAAAATTTTTAGAAGTATTTGACATAACTTTCGGTTGACATTAGTTTCAGGATTCTATGGCAATAGGAGAAACATCAGAGATTCACTCATTTTGAGTGTTGAACTTACTGTACATCATACACTTTGTTTTGAAACTTCCACTTTCCTTTGAAATCCTTTGGCAAGCAAGCGCTGTATCTGGCGTTTCTATTGTAAGCTAAAGAAACACAGGTGGCCAAGAATTTAGAGTGAAACCAAACAAGAGAAGGATACCAATTTGTATATATGATATAACACATGTACTAAACACCTCCCCTCTAGCAAATGTTTTGTAACTTATCATTCTTTTTAAGAAGTCAGAAACTGCTGCCGGAGCAATAGCGGCAACAGCAGTCTCTATTCCGGCAGAAAAACTCAATATTTACTTCCAGTTTACCATCTAATTTCTGTTTATGGTTGATTCAGCCAATCAGGGGAGTGAATTCATAGCTTTTTACTTCTGGTATTTCTAGTGTTCCATATAAGGTTGGTTCAGCCACTGTAGGCCAATCAACTTCTACATAAGGTTTGTTGGTTTCCTTTGTCAAAGACTCGGTGGAGTGTGTGCGATCAACGTTAGTGATCTTTGAGAAAACAAGGTACAATTATGGCATCAAATTCACAGTAAGGACGCATTCATCAAGCATGCGAGAGCTTCGACCTTTTGAAAGGAAGGCAATGTGCTTTTACAGCTCTTTCTTCTTTATTATGCAAACAAAGCGTTGCTGCAACTCATGGCCACAATCAGTCATTGATCAAATTCACAGCACGTTCAAATAATTTAGTACCTGATAGGGGTACTTTACCCATGCACGCCTCAACCATCGGGCAGCACTTAATTCTTTTTAAGAACTACTAGTCTTAAAACTTTAAATAAATCAAAATTATTTTAAGTATTTTATTGTTTGCTTATTGGATAATGGACAATACATACTACTACTGTTGCTACTACTACTACTACTACTACTACTACTACTACTACTACTACTACTACTACTACTACTACTACTACTACTACTA